>PVLC010042284.1:0-13015 GCA_004027655.1 Graphiurus murinus
ATGGATTAAAACCTCTGAAACTATGATCCAAAATAAACCTGTTGTGGGATAACCTGGTCCCACTCGTGGGTCCTTGGCCCCCGTGATAAAAAGAATTTTAACACGTGCCAGTCAGGAACAAAAAGTAGGAATTTATTTAGGAAAATAAGGGAATGGGGGAGAAAAACAGGTGAGTGGACATCTTCCTGTCCAGATGCGCTTCCCAGGGCAAGAGAGTGAGCTCGCTGAAAACTCTCTCTTTTATACACTGTTAAGAGGGGTAGGCACAGAAGAAGTCTGGACCTCCTCCTTCTTCAGGTATAGGTGGGTGATAGGTGGACGTTCCAAGTTGGGCCCTCCATTCCTCAGATTTCAAGATGGGTCTGCCCTTGGCTGTGAATTTCCAGTGTCCTTGGTCCTGACTGTTAGGTGGGGGGCAGGGCCTAAGGAACTTCCAAAGGTGGAGTAGAGGCTGCAGCACTTCAGTTCCAGGTTTTTATATTAAAGTGATATTTTTACTTTTCCTTCCCATTTGTCTCCTTCCTGCCTACGTATTTCTTCTATCCTACATCATTTCCCCCCCTGAGACTCCGATCCCTTAATCTTAAGGGGTGCTGAGGGCCGAAGGTCTGACTTCTATGGCTGCTTCCTGCTTATAAGGGGCTGTTGTCCCTGCCTAGCCAGGGGTCGGAAGTCTCTTCCTAACTGACCTATAGGAGACATAGGAAGGTCAGGGCTGGCTGGTTGTAGAATCATTGCCCTTTGATATCCTGGAAGCGAAGGCAAGCATATGTGAGATATCAGCCCACAACAAAAGTAAATGGAACAGCAGAGAAGTATTCCGATGCAAAGTATACTGGCTAAGGAAATGAGGACCTTCTCCCACCAAGATGTTCCAGAAAACCAGGAAGTTAGTAGGTCATTGAAACTTAGGTCAGGATCAGACATACTATTAATTTGAGAACGTAAGTCTTGTAATGCCGAAGACACATTCTTTGAATTATCAGGAATATAAACACAACATTCTGTTTTAATAACTGCACAGGTCCCCTCCTGTGCTGCCGTTAATATGTCAAGGGCCATTCGATTTTATAAGATGGCCTTTCTCATCATTTGCATTTCATCATTTATTAGTGAAATGCTTTCAGCCGTGTCATTTAGAGCCTTTTGTGTATAATTACTAAAGGACTCTATATGCCAGATTACATCTTCAAGTCCAGCTGAGGGAAATAGAATAGAGGCTACATAATCATACCAGTGGAAGACTGATCGTGTCCACTGATGTTTCAAATTTGGGAGGTTAGCTGGACGGTCTATGGTCTTAGTCCAGCGCCCTTGTACCCAAGGATATCCTATTGTACATCTTCCTATCCAGCCTGGAGGTAACCATGGCCAAAGGTTGGCACCACACAGCCATTGGGTGCCATTTGGTGCTTGGCCACCTTGTTTCTGTTTTCCACCCCCAATTGGTAGCAAACCAATCTGTATCTTTTAATATAATCATATAATTACATTCATCCATAGGAATCCATCCCAGCTTATGAGTGGAATTACTCAAGAAATCAAGTGAATGATTTCTCTGTTCCCAACAGAGAGCTGCCTTTTGATTGAGTTTTCCCATAGTGAGTGTTACCCGAACATGTTCATCCCATATTTGAGAGTATCCTCTTAGGAACTCTTGATCATTATCCTTTATTTTAGATGTGTGTTGAGTTTGGGATGAATATCCTTTTGTGAAATGCCATACATGGACATTTGTTTTATTTAGAGAGAAATTTTTTCTATGGCCCTTTTCATTTAAGGTTTCACTTATAGGCCACTGGGAAACAATAGCTCTCATAGCGAGCTTTAAGAAGGTACTTTTGACGAGCCGGGCGTGGTGGCACACGCTTGTAATCCCAGCATTTGGGAGGCTGAGACGGGAGGATCTGGGTTCGAGGCCAGCCTCAGCTACCTAGTGAGGCCCTCCACAACTTAGTGAGACCCTGTTTCAAAATAAAGAATAAAAAATAGGGCTGGGGATGTAGCTCGGAGGTAGAATGCCCCTGAGTTCAATCCCTAGTACCGAAAAAAAAAAAAGAAGGTACTTTTGTCTTGTTGTCTATTAACGAGTTTCTGGAGTTGTAACCCAATCATTTCCTTGTAGTGGGGATACCCACTAGGGCAGCCCTAATGAGCTAGACATGGGTAACATATCACAAATCCAGCAGACATCTCTATTAATATCTTTGGCATATTGTTGTGCCCAGTCCAGGAAAGTATTAGTTTCTCCCTGGTAAAATGATATAAAAATTAAGAGGCAGATGAGTTGATGGCTATTAATCTGGATAGGCATAGTGTGGTTATCACAATAAGTAGAGAAGGAACAAAAAAAGAAATAAACCAACTTATTCTGATTCAGTATTTTTTGTTTTCTTGAATAATACTCTTAGATCTTCTATAGGCTCGCAGGAATATCGATCGCAGGCCTTGTCAGCGTCTTGACGCAGGTCCTTGGTTTCATCTGAGTTTTGATTCTGTCAGTTCTCAAGAGGAACAGGTTTAATCCTAGACACATGAATCCAGGAATTGTGTCCCTGTAATTTAACAGCTGTAGGGGTACTAAGAAGAACCTGGAAAGGACCTTTCCACTTTGGGAGGAGTTGATCTAAAGGTGAGTCCTTTTTCCAGGTTTTAAGTAAAACATAGTCACCTGGTTGTATTTTTGACATGTAGGTAAGGTCATCAGAAATTGGAAGAACCTTATTGCCATATTCCAATAAGGCTTTTTGTACTTGGCCCAAATTAACTACATATGTAATCATTTCCTGTGTTTTAGGATCAGTAACAGGATCTGAAAAGGTCTTCCATAAAGTATTTCATAAGGGCTCAACTGAAGAGAAGTTTTAGGAGCAATTCTGATTCTCAATAAAACAATAGGTAATAAGCATAACCAGGGCTCTGAGGTCTCCTGGCATAGCTTTGCCAATGTGGTCTTAATGTGTAAGTTAGCCCTCTCAACTTTTCCTGATGATTGAGGGTGCCAGGAGGCATGAAGATAGTAAGTTATTCCCAGAGCTTGTGAAACCTCTTATATTATCTTTGAGACAAAGGAAGGTCCATTGTCACTGTGAAGTGACCTGGGAAGTCCAAATCTAGGAATAATTTCCTTTAATAGGGCTTTAACAACCTCTTGGGCCTTTTCAGTTCGGGTAGGATAAGCTTCTATCCATCCTGAAAAGGTGTCCGCAAAAACTAAAAGATATTTATATCCTTGACATAGGGGCATCTGGGTAAAATCTAGTTGCCAGTCTTCCCCAGGAAATGTGCCCCATTGTTGTACAGGATTAAGTAAAGGTGGTGGCTTGGTTCCCCCACCTGGATTATTGCGGAGGCAGAGGGGACATGCCCTTGTGACCTCTCGTATGGTAGTCTCAAGGTCTTTTCCTCCAAAAGCACGAGTAACCAAAGTGGTTAGTGTTTTTCTTCCCAGGTGACATGAATCATGGATTCTCTTAATAATTTTCCACTGGTTGGCCTGGGGTAATAAAACTTTATTATCTTTATCTCTAGTCCACCAACCATTTTCTGCTAATGCATATCCCCGCTGATTTGCCCATTCTCTTTCGGCTTCTGTATAGGACGGGCTTATATCTAAGCTTGGGGTGAGAGGAATAAGAGCCATCTCTGGAATATTTTGTAATGCTGCTTGTTTAGCACTTTGATCTGCTAGTGCATTTCCCTGAGCTATTAAGGAATTCTCCTTCTGGTGTGCTCTGCAGTGTATCACCGCAATCTGGGCAGGTAACCACACTGCTTCTAAGAGAGAGAGAATCTCAGGGCCATGCTTAATGGGGGAATTTTTCTCTGTCAAGAGTCCCCTCTCTTTCCATATGGCAGCATGTGCATGGAGGACTAAGAACGCATATTTTGAATCTTTTCCTAATTGCAAAGCTCGGGTAAGAGCAATTATTTCAGCCTTTTGCGCTGAGGTATGTGGAGGAAGTGGCTTTGCCTCTATTACCTCCTGAAGGCTGACTACTGCATAGCCTGTTTTTCGAGTTCCTTTACTCATATAGCTACTCCCATCTGTAAACCATTCTGCATCAGGGTTAGTTAGAGGCTGATCCTTGAGATCAGGCCTGCTAGAGTAGACTTCTTTTATAGTTTCTATACAGGAGGGAAGCAAGTTGTCTCCTTCTCCTGGAGTGGGAAGTAAAGTTGCCGGATTTAAAGTTTGGCAAACCTTAAGAGTAATTTCTGGAGAATCTAAGAGGAGGGCCTGATATTTAGATAGCCGTCCTCCAGTTAGCCATTGATGTCCTTTAATTTCAAGAACACTCTGAACCTGGTGTGGGGTTTGGACCTCTAGCGAGTGTCCTAAGGTTAATTTGGTGGCTTCTTCCACCAAGAGGGCTGTAGCAGCTACAGCTCGTAGACATCCAGGCCATCCACATGACACTGTGGCTAGTTGTTTAGAAAAATAAGCCACGGGTCGTGGAATGTCTCCCAATCTTTGAATGAGGACCCCCAGTGCCACACCCTGTCTCTCTGCCACATAGAGAGTAAATGGCTTATCCAAGTCAGGGATCCCCAGAGCTGGGGCAGACAGCAATAAATTTTTGAATTTTTGAAAGGCATTCTGCTGGGGTTTTGTCCACTCCAAGAGCTCATAATCGGGCCCTTGTTCAGCTTCATAGAGTGGTTTAGCTATAAGTCCAAAACTGGGAATCCAGATTCTGCAGAATCCAGCCATTCCCAGGAAGGTTCTAAGCTGCCTTTTGGTCTGGGGTGGTCCTAATTTTAAAAGAGCTTCTTTTCTCTCAGGGGTGAGAATTCGCTCCCCTGGAGTTATAATATGGCCCAAATATTTTATTTTCTGTTGGGAGATTTGAGCCTTTTGTGGAGACACTCAATACCCTGCAGCTCCCAGATAATTGAGAACTCTTATAGTATTATCATAAGAGTCCTGTTTAGAGAGACTGCAGATAAGGAGATCATCGACATATTGAAGCAGAGCCCCATTTGTAAGAGTTAAACACCTTAATTCCTTTGCCAGAGCATTTCCAAACAGGTGAGGGCTATCTCTAAACCCCTGAGGCAGCACTGTCCAAGTGTACTGGGCAGTTTCCATGCTGTCAGGGTCAGTCCACTCAAAAGCAAATAGATATTGTGAATCTGGATGTAATGGGATACAATAACAAACATCTTTGAGGTCAATAACAGTAAAATATTTAGATTCACTTGGTATCTGAGTCAAAATAGTGTACGGGCTCAGAACTATAGGATGTAATGGGACTACAGCCTCATTAACTGCCCTTAGATCTTGAACTAAGTGATATTCCCCATTTGGTTTTAATAACAGAAGGATGGGGGTATTACATGGGGAGGAGCAGCGAACTAAAAGACCATATTTGAGAAACTTAGAAATAAGAGGCTGAAGTCCTCTGCGGGCCTCTGGTTTGATGGGATACTGCTGCCTATGAGGATAAACTTCTGATTTCTTTAATGAGATAAGGACAGGCTGAGCATTAATTGCCTTTCCTGGAATCTCAGTATCCCAGACTTGAGGATCTACCCAAGATAAAATGTCCTCAGATACGTTTCCGTCATCTATTGGCCCTGTTACTAGTGCACCTAAGAATAAGGGAGGATGCCTTGGTGCTAAATGAAGCGTTGCTCCCAGGGAAGCTAAGAAATTTCTCCCTAACAAGGGAGTGGGACATTCTGGGAGAACCAAGAAGGCTTGGGTAAAAATTAGTTCTCCAAACCTACGAATTAAAGGCATTGTAAATCGTTTGGCCTTTGGGGTACCATCAACTCCAGTTACAAGACACTTCTGCTTAGAAAGCAGTCCAGGAGAGGTAAGTAAGGCAGAGAAATGAGCCCCCATGTCCAAAAGAAAATTATTATCTTTACCTGCCACGTCAAGAGTCACACAAGGCTCCTCTGTTGTGATGTCCAGCTGATTAGAGGGAGGATCAGAGGGGGCCTTGCTGAGCCTCGGGCATCCTCAGTCTTCGAGGGCAGCCATGATAGGAGCAGATGACCTTACTTCCCTTCGGAGGTGAGGGCAATCACGTTTCCAATGTTTTCTCTTTTTGCAGAGGGGGCACATCCCAGGTGTAGAAGGACCCCTCTTTGGGCAGTCCTTGACCAAATGCCCAGGCTCTTTGCAGTGATAGCAGCTGCTAGATCTCGAGCCTTCCCTCTGCCTAGAGGCAGCCTTTGGGTATCTCTGAGGGGGCAGGGGTCTTTTGGCCAATGCAAGAGCAATTAATTGGGCTTGTTCTCGTGCCTGCATAAGTTTCCTCCTGTCCTTAATGGTTTCATTGTTCTTTTCCCTGTTGTTGAAAACCCCCAAGGCCAAATTTAAAAGTTGATCCACGGAGCCGGGCGTGGTGGCGCACGCTTGTAATCCCAGCATTCGGGAGGCTGAAACCGGAGGATCCGGGTTCGAGGCCAGCCTCAGCTACCTAGTGAGGCACTCCGCAACTTAGCGAGACCCGGTTTCAAGATAAAGAATAAAAAATAGGGCTGGGGGTGTAGCTCGGAGATACAGCGCCCTGAGTTCAATCCCCAGTACTGCAAAAAAAAAAAAAAAAAGTTGATCGACGGGAGTTTGAGGTCCCATTTCCTGCTTTTGGAGTTTCCTCTTAATATCTGGGGCTGACTGGCTGATAAAATGGGTCCCTAATAGTACTTGTCCCTCACGCGAATCTGGGTTAATATGAGTATACTTCCAGAGGGCTTCAGTTAAGCGTCCCAGGAATAAAGCAGGATTTTCATCCTTATCTTGAGTTACTTCTCTGATTTTGTCATAATTAACTGACTTGGTCATACACCTTCTCATTCCTTCAATTAAACATAAGATCATGTGATTCCGTTTTTTAAGATCCTCACTACCATTTTGATAATTCCAGTTAGGGTTTTGATCAGGGACTGCCTCTTCCCCTGCAGGGTGCTCAGGGTCTCTAGCATGAACTTCGCTGCCAAATGCCCTTGCTGCTGCCTGTATGCGAACGTTTTCTTTAGGAGTGTAGCAGGTGGAAAGAATTATGTGGAGGTCAGTCCATGTGAGATCAAATGCAATAACCAAGGCCTGAAACTCTTCTATAAATCTATCAGGGTCTTCCGAAAATTGACCCAATTTTTGCTTACAGTGGGATAAATCAGACATAGAAAAAGGAACATGTACTCTTAATATATTTCGTTCCCCGTCTGCCACCTCTCGAAGCGGACAAATATTAGACGGCTTAGGCGTAGTTGGATGGTAAGAGGCGCTGCTTCTTGTTATACCTGAAGGGCTGGGTTCCTCCAGTAATGGAGGATAGATAGGCTGATAAGGAGTTAGTGGGGAAGGGGAAGCTGTTGGAGAAGAGGGAGCAGAAGAATCTGCAGAACTTTGCCCAGATGCTTCAGTAGATGCCTCTGGGGGTGTTACTGGTTCAGCAGTGGGGGCTTTGGGAGCTGGAGGAGACCTGTTTGGAACGCTTAAGAATAAATCCTCCATTTGATCTTTTACATCCTGCCCTTTACTTTGTTTAAAGGGAACATGAGCATAAAGAATTTTACAAGACTCCCGTAATTTGGGGTTCATATATAAGGCCATGAAACTTTCAACATAAGGAATATCAGTCCATTTTCCATTTTGCTTGCAAAATAAATCAAGCTGATGTATTGTGTTAAGGTTTAGAGTCCCATTTTTAGGCCATACTTCTCCTTCTGCTAATTTGTATTGAGGCCAAGTCATATTGCAAAGAGAGATTATCCTCTTTTTCCTTAAGTCCACTCCTTTAAAATCTTTCCAATTATTTAATATGCATCCAAGGGGTGAGTCATTAGGGATAGAAACGGAATTACCCATGATGTTGGAATTTGCGCGCTTCAAGGGTTTCCGTGTGTTATTCTGAAAGAAAAACAAAACATCTTGGATATCATCTAGTCAGGATCAGACTTTACATCTGTCCTCGCTGTCATCTACCAATAACTAGGCATCCCTTTGTCATGGAGATGCAGCACAGTTCCACCTGCTGTTTGGGAATCAAGTGTCCTTGAATCTCCAATCTGCAGGTTCAGGGTGCTTTTATTTAGCCCCTACCAGGATCCTCCAAGCCTGCTTGGGGTCCTCAAAAAAAATCTCTTATGAAAAGAATATCCCTGAGATCTCAACTAACTTAGGTACTTACAACTTACACAACTCTTGGCCGGGCGTGGTGGCGCATGCTTGTAATCCCAGCATTCGGGAGGCTGAGACCGGAGAATCGGGTTTGTGGCCAGCCTCAGCTACCTAGTGAGGCACTCTGCAACTTAATGAGACTCGGTTTCAAAATAAAGAATAAAAAATAGGGCTGGGGGTATAGCTCGAAGGTAGAAAGCCCCTGAGTTCAATCCCCAGTTCCCAAAAAGAAAAACAAAAAAAAAACTTACACAACTCTACAATAATAATGACACATAAATACATATACATGCATACACACTCCTACATTCTCATAAAAGACAGACAAAAAAAAAAAAAAAAACAATTTTTCAGATCTTAAAAGGACTTAAGGCCATTCCTAGAAAGAACAAAATCAGGTAGATGTTAAAAAAAATCATCGTTATCTCTTGAACAGAAAAGATGTATGACTTTAGGGTGAGGTCTATGGTAACTCTGTAACAAAAAGCACATTGCCCCCTGCAGCTATAAAGCTACTCCTCCTTCAATTAGGCAGAGTTATCACAGGGTGTAATATAGAGACACACATTTTTTTCCAAGCCTGGTTATATCTATCTTAGAATTAGAATAACTTATTTCCCCAATAAAAAAAAAAAAAAAACAGATGAAAAAGGGTAGAGTTCTAGGACTACTCCCTATCAGACATTTACTGCATAAGAAAAACTGCCTTATTTGTTGGAACACATGAAGTTACAAAGAGACACACCACAGTTAAACTTATAAAAGTTTTAGAGAGTCAAAGATTGGCCCTTAAGTGTTTTGGGTCGAAATATGTGATGTTTGGTGGAGGTAGCTCCCTCGAGTTTCACCTGAAGGTCGGTTATCTCCTACTGTGTCTCGGAAAAAGCCACAAAAGTGGGGGCCTCAAAACGTGGGAGACCAACCCCTCATATGCGTTTTTCCAGATGAGCCAGTCATGGTCAATCTGACCCAGGAACGGGGTATGTTTCCTAAAGGGATTAGGCCCTGTCTTCGGCGCTTATATGAATAAGCACTCATTTTCTAAGGGGAAGCGCGTTTGGCCAGGAAAAAGAGAAAGAGAGAGAGAGAGAGGGATTCTTTACCAAAATCCCATAACTCCCTATCTTAAGCAGAGTTTACACAATTAAACAACAACATACAATAACAAAAAGAATACTACATGCAGGCAAAGGAAAGCAGCTGGAAGAAAAAATGATACAGCAGTTACAACAGGATGTGGACATGGAGGAAGTTTCTTAAAAATCTCACTGTCTATAACCATTTCTGTGTGTATACTTAAATCTGCTTTGAACTCTTGGAACTTCTGAATTATTAATTGTTACATAAAGTCACTCAGATGAAAAGTGATTAAAAATACTCTCCCACATGGCTTTCTGCAAAGCATCGGATTATGGATAAAAAAAAAAAAAGAATACTACATAAGGAGAAGAGGGAAAAGGGACCATTGAACTCCTGCTTGACTTTTGGATTCAAAGATCCTCGCCAGGCCTCTAAGGACAGCGTCAGCTGCCACCCTTACTGCCATTTGAATCTGCACGGTGTGGGGAATTCCCCCGCCACCCAAGAAGGGGAACCATGGCAAAAGGGCAGGCCGAGTTAATGTTCTTACGGTCCGTGAAACTGAGGAACAGAGGTTCCACACATGCACATACATACAAATATGAAAGAACATTTAAAGAGGGGGCACAAAGCAACATTTTAGCAAAACTCACCAAAATCGATGTCTCTGACCTGTTGTCCCATCTGGGGTGCCAAAAAAAATATGTTGTGGGATAACCCGGTCCCACTCGTAGGTCCTTGGCCTCCGTGATAAAAAGAATTTTAACACGTGCCAGTCAGGAACAAAAAGTAGGAATTTATTTAGGAAAATAAGGGAATGGGGGAGAAAAACAGGTGAGTGGACATCTTCCTGTCCAGAAGCGCTTCCCAGGGCAAGAGAGTGAGCTCGCTGAAAACTCTCTCTTTTATATGCTATTAAGAGGGGTGGGCACAGAAGAAGTCTGGACCTCCTCCTTCTTCAGGTATAGGTGGGTGATAGGTGGGCATTCCAAGTTGAGCCCTCCTCTTCCTCAGGTTTCAAGATGGGTCTGCCCTTGTGAATTTCCAGTGTCCTTGATCCTGACTGTTAGGTGGGGGGCAGGGCCTAAGGAACTTCCAAAGGTGGAGTAGAGGCTGCAGCGCTTCAGTTCCAGGTTTTTATATTAAAGTGATATTTTTACTTTTCCTTCTCATTTGTCTCCTTCCTGCCTACTTATTTCATCTATCCTACATCAAACCTTTTCTCCTTATAAGATGATGTGCTTGGGCATTTTGTTATAGTAGCAGAAAGCTGGCTAACACACCCAGTCAAGTCTTTGGTTTACTGTTTGCTTACATGCATGGCTGGATAAATTGTGGCTCTCCACAACTTAGTGAGACCCTATTTCAAAATAAAGGAATAGCCAGGCGTGGTGGCGCACACTTGTAATCCCAGCATTCGGGAGGCTGAGACCGGAGGATCCGGGTTCGCGGCCAGCCTCAGCTACCTAGTGAGGCACTCCGCAACTTAGTGAGACCCTGTTTCAAAATAAAGAATAAAAACTAGGGCTGGGGAAAATATAACCTATCAGAAGATGGCGACGGAGTAAGACACGTCTCAAGAGGCGCTGTGAGCTCGATTCAAATCAGTCGTGGAACCAGCTTTTTGAAGAAGGAAAAAGCAACAAAAGGTTGAAAAACGCTGCGAAAACTAGAATACAACTGAGCAGAACCCGGAAGGCCGACCAGGGAGAGCAAAGAAGCCCGTCTCCACGGCTCCGGCGCCATGCCGCCAAGCAGAAGCCGCCATTGAGCCGGCCCCCGGCGTGGAGTCTACTAAGAAAGAAATATACAACAACCCTCTGCACCCCACCGGCCAGAGGTGGAGTGAGCGACTCCTGAACTCCTCATCCTAGTCAGGCAGCATTTCGAGGCACCTTCGACAGAGAACAGAACGCGTGGTATGACCAGCTTAAGCCCGCGCAGGACCCCACAGAGCCGGAGCAGAGATAACTGCACTCCAGAGCTTGAATCAAAACTGCTGCAGGAACAGCTTCTCGATGGAAGGAGAAGCAAATCAGCTCAAAAGTGAGTAAAGAAACAGGCAGCTGGCCGGAATCTAAGGAGCAGATCAGGGAGAACGGGGGAGCTGCCATCTTGTCGGCTGCCCACAGCAGCAAAAATCTGCCCAAAACATCTGCAGAGGCCAAACCAGGTCTGTTCTTACAAACTTGCAGGGATTTTTATTTTGCTTCTTGCTGACGTTTCTTGTTTTCTGGGTTTTTTTGTTTTGATTTGTTCCGTTTTTTCTCTGTTTTCACTTTGTATTGCTTCAATTTATGTATGTTTGTTCGGAGGATTGGTTGCCTTTTAGCTTTTGCTAGATCCTAGAAGTCAACACCTGAAACCCACCAAAGACACCAATAGAGCAGGCAGAAGAAATACCAGAGTAATTGCAACTCAGTACAAGATACTATTCACAGAGAGAAAATAAAAATAAGAAACCTACAAATTCAGGGAAAGCGTGCAAGAGCAGCAAAGTTATAAATTTAAGAACAGGGAAACCATGAGAAGGAGAAACACAAAAGAAACAATGAGTCAACACAACCCCACAATAACGGAACTCAATGACACTGATTGGCAGAGCTTACCAGAAGGACAATTCAGATCTTTAATAATAGAAGCGATACAAAACTTCCAGAAAGAGTGCAGAGAGAGCTGGAAAGAAATAAAGGAACAAATAAACAAAGAATATGACACCATGAGCAGGAATCATAGCGAAGCCTTGAGGGAAGTGAAGGATGTGAAAGAGGCAATAAGAGAAGTGAAGGCATCAATACAAACTATAAACAATAGATTAGACCATATGGAGAGCAGAATATCACTCCTAGAAGATGACCATTCCAAAAATGAATCCATTATACATATTCTAGAAAAAAAATTCGACAGTATGAATCCGACATCGATGAGATCTGGGCCAATTTTAAAAGAGCTAATCTAAGAATAATAGGCATAGAAGAGGGAATAGAAGTTGAAACTAATGGAATAAACAACCTTTTCAAAGAAGTAATATCAGAGAACTTTCCAAACATAGAAAGAGAAATTGATACACAGGTGCAGGAAACATATAGAACCCCCTTCAGACAAGACCAAAGAAGAGGTTCACCACGCCACATAATAATCAAGATGACTAATGTAAAAGCTAAGGAAAGAATCCTAAAGGCAACAAAAGTTAAAGGCCAAGTAACATTTAGAGACAAACCAATTAGAATCACTCCAGACCTCCCAAACCAAGTCATGAAAGCCAGGAGGGGCTGGAGTAACATATTCCAAACTTTGATAGACAATAACTTGCAGCCAAGATTCTCCTACCCAGCAAAACTGTCTCTCAAAATTGACGGGGATATGAAAACCTTCCATGACAAACAAAAACTGAAAGCATTCATGTCTTCCAAACCAGGACTAGAGAAAATACTCAAAGAGATTAACTATAAAGAAGAACTAACAACCAAATGTCAGAACCAGAGAAACAATAATTTCCAGGAAGCAAACAACTAAGCAGAGAAGAACAAACACTACTGCAAACAGAAGTCAAAACCCAAAATGTTAGGAATTAAAAATCATCTCTCAATTCTCACACTGAATATAAATGGTCTCAACTCCCCAATAAAAAGGCACAGGGTGGCAAAATGGATCAAAACACAGAATCCATCTATATGCTGCCTGCAAGAAACGCACCTTACATACAAAGATTCCCACAAACTAAAGGTGAAGGGCTGGAGTAAGGTAATTCATGCCAATGGAACTCGAAGAAAAGCAGGAGTAGCAACTATGATATCG
>PVLC010042285.1:0-12969 GCA_004027655.1 Graphiurus murinus
TGGTGGCGCACGCTTGTAATCCCAGCATTCGGGAGGCTGAGACCGGAGGATCCGGGTTCGCGGCCAACCTCAGCTACCTAGTGAGGCACTCCGCAACTTAGTGAGACTCGGTTTCAAAATAAAAAGAATAAAAAATAGGGCTGGGGGTGTAGCTCGGAGGTAGAATGCCCCTGAGTTCAATCCCCAGTACCGAAAAAAAAAAAAAAAGTCACAGTGGAAAAGTGTTTTAGAATATAAGTAATAGTAGGTATTTTCATTTCTGTTTGAAATATTGGAGTGTTTAAGTCTTAAAGATTGAGTTCTATATGCTTTATCTTCTATCTTGCTCATTCATATTACAAATGCAGGAGTGCCTGCTGTTTGCGAATAATAAAATGAACAACTTATGCATACTACCTTTATTGGTAGTTTATGTAGTATGCAGCCTAAACAACTAACTTACCTAATGGTATTGGGGGAATTTCACTGTTAGAATTGTAAGTAAAGTTCCAGTTGGAAAATACCAGCATTTCTTAAATTTATAGGATTAGTGTTCTCATTGCATCTCTCTTATGGCTCTATAATACAGACAGCAGATATTTTTTTAGACTACAACGTACATTGTACTGCATATATCTGTTAAATGTTCTGTTTCCATTATAATAACTTCTTATGTGGACTACTAACTTAAAATGAAGCTTAATGTGGTCTGTGGTTTAATTTAAATGTGTAAAAGCAAAAATTAACATTTAAGCATCAGTAAAATAATTATGGTTATGGTGTAGAATTTGACTCTAGAGAACTATACCATTTTTTCAGAAACGTATTTTTTAGGCATATTTTATAATTTACTAAAAAGTAGAAAAAAATGCTGAGTATATTCAGAATTTATAATTTACATACAGAAAATATTGACTTCTAGAGAAACAATAAAGGCATCTTAACTGTGAGATAATTATTGTACTTGAAATATTACTGCATATAGTCGTTAATCTGGAGAAAACAGTTCTTAAAAAATGGGATTAGATGAGTTAATTGAGAATCATCAGATAGTTGAACTGTTTCCCTTTTATGAAATCATGACTGTTACTTTATTTTGGATGGCAAGCAAATGTGAGTTTTTCTAGTAAAGGAAAAATGACTGAAGTTGGGCTAATAGTGAATTCAACACTAATATTTTTCTTCACTTTGCCTTTATGTAGTATATTTAGATAAGATATTTATAAAAAAAAAATCAAAACCTTAAAAATAGATGTATTGAAGGAAATTGAGTACTCATCAAATGTGCACCAAGGCTGATTGTGGTAATTTAAATCTTTTGACAAGCAAAAAAAAAAAAATAAAAAAACTTACTATTTCCTGTTTTGATGGTAATAGCAATTACAGCTGTTAATAGAATAAATAGATAATTTTAGGACTTTAAATTACATCTCTATCCAAAGATAAAATTATTAACTCTAATACTTTACAGCAAAAAGTTTGGTAAATTATTTAATCTCTCCTGATTTTACCCTCACTCCTGCCATTTCTCTATATAATTATGAAAAGAGAATGGCATGTCAGTTTTCAAAAGATAAGCAAAAAGCTTTTTAATTATTGTAAGATTCTACATTACAGTGAGAGTAGACTAGTAGGAGGCAGACTGAAGACCTATTTTTAAAAATTTCTTTATTTTGTTGAAATATAGCTTGAAATAAAATGCTACTAATAGGCCGGTGTGGTGGTCATGCCTGTAATCCCAGTACCTGGCAGGCTGAGACAGGAGGATCACAGGTTTAGAGCCAGCCTCAGCAACTTAATGAGGCTTTCAGAAACTTAGCAAGACCCTGTTGACAAAATAAAAAGTAAAATAGGGCTGGTGATATAGCTTGAGGTAAAATACTCCTGGGTTCAATTCCAGCACCATGAATGAATGAATGAATGAATGAATGAACGAACGAACGAACGAAATACTACTAATAAAGGAGCAATTTTACTCTTAAATCTAGGTATCTTCAAAGAACAGTAAAACATCCGACTTTACTACAAGATCCTGATTTAAGGCAGTTCTTGGAGAGTTCAGAGGTATTATTTCTACTTTTAATTTTTTGTATATAATATTTATCACATTTGTCATAATTTATATACAAATATTCAGTAAATAATTGGATTAAGATGGAGAAAGCAATGTTTTTTCCTTAATGCATTAACTGCTTAACTAAATTACTAGCAGAATATCTCTTTAATTTGACATTGATAAGATGATCAGCCATTTTTTTAGAAAAAGTCAAACCAGATTTAAGAGAATGATTTATAGTCTAACTCTGAATGCCCCAAGTTATTAATTAGGCATCATGTTGCAATAGGGACTGTATTTTACGCAAACTTGCATCTCCATTTATGGGTCTACATTTTAATATCCTTATCTTAGAATTCTAACTAATATACTTTTATTAGGTTTTGAAATGCAAATCTGTGATTTGAAAAAAGCCTAAATTATTACTATGTTGCCTTTATATTCATATGCTTTTACATTTCGGACTTTTAAAACAGTTGGAGTCAGGTGTGGTGGCACACACACGTAATCCCAGTACTTGAGAGGCTGAGACAGGAGGATTGCAGTTTTGCTGCCAGCCTCACCAACTTGTAAGGCCCTCTGCAGCATAGTGAGACCCTGTTTCAAAATAATAAAATAGGACTGGGGGTATATCTCACAGGTAGAATGCCCCTAAGTTCAATCCCCAGTACCACCAAAAAAAAAAAACAGTTGAGAGTTCCAATTGTTACTGCTTAAAATTTTTTTAAAAAATTTACTCATCTCAGAATTTTTAAAACTCAAAACCACACAATCCTAATTGAGCAAAAGGAGACTTTTCCAAGACTTTCTCCCTTTTTTCTATATACCATTTATTCCTGCTAGCAAACAGGTGGCCAGTGTTTGGATACTTGGCAATTTCTTAATGTGTTTTGACAAACAGTGTTTGTTTCATCTAAATGTAAACATGCAGAAGAAAAGCAAATGGAAAGTCTATTTTTTAAGTTTTCCTTTGAGAATGTACAAGTAGTGTATTTGAGAAATTAGATCTCACTATTGAAATGTATGAGAGTGAAGAAAACACAACCACTTTTTTTTTTTCTTTTTTTCTTTTGGGAAGGGGGGTTCCCTTTTGTGCTCAGTTAAACCTCTAGGCTTTTAACCAGTTTGTTTGCCCTTATTTGTCATTCAATTCCAGCTGCCTAGAGCAGTTAATACACAGGCTCTGAGTGGAGCAGGAATATTGAGGATGGTGAACAAGGCTGCCGACGCTGTCAACAAAATGACAATCAAGATGAATGAATCGGATGCAGTAAGAGCTGATTTTTCGACTTGAATAATGAGATGAATTAATGAGCCCAACAATTGCATTTTAAAGCCGTACAAGTAGAAAATAGGATATTAATTTGCTTATTGAGTTTCGTTCTCAGCCACATCAGTTGACCACCATGGTTATACGTGGTTAATTTGTTGCTTTAAAACAGGGAATGTAGCTTGCTATTGGTAACCTAATTTACAGTGGTTTGTTCTTCCTAAATTAGCCCCATTTTTCATTTTTTTTTTTCTTAGTGGTTTGAAGAAAAGCAGTTGCAATTTGAGAATCTTGACCAGCAACTTAGGAAACTTCATGCCAGTGTTGAAGCCTTGGTCTGTCATAGGAAAGGTTTGTTTCCCTTACTATTTGTGTATAGCACTATAAAGCTAATTGAAATATTTTATTTAAATTTTACTAATGAAGTGAATATTCTGAAGTTATTATGGAAGAAAGAAAACAATAGTTTGAGAGTATTTTCTATTTCAATTTTATTATTTAAATATTTTGTTCTACTTCATTCTGACTTCTAGCTTCAAAGTAGAAGCTTATAAAAGTATGTATGAATTTTGGGTAAAAGTTATTCATTAGTTTTTTGTTAATGTTTTTATAGTTTAATAGAGAAGATGTCTTATTAAGTGACTTTAATTTTAATAAAAAACATGAGAGTGAAATATTGGTACTTGAAAATTTTCTTGAAAGTATTTTTTTTGTGTGTGTGTCTACTTACTGGAAAACCCTTTGAAGTGTTTTCTTCATTTTTAAATCATAGTACTTAAAAATCTGAATTTTTAGTCAGGGTTAGTGGTGCACACTTGTAATCCCAGTACTTGGGAGACTGAGACAGGAGGATCACAGGTTCTCGGCCAGGATCAGCAACCTAGTGATGCCTTCTGTAACTTAGTGAGACCCTGTTTCAAAATAAAAAAAAAAATAGGGCTTGGAGGTAGAATGCCTCAGGGTTCCATACCCAATATCACAAAAAAACAGGACAAAAACCTGGATTTTTTTTTTTAAATTGATAGAAGATTTGAGTTGCAATTTTTAATTCACAATGAGATTTTCTTTTTTGGTCTATTTTTAAAGAATCTAAGGCTCTTAATATCAGTTTTTCCAAATATTTAATAAGTGATTTTACTTGTGACATTGTCAATTATACATTTCATTGCAAAAATGAACAGAAAACTATTAATACATTTATTATTGAAAGTAGTTTGTCATAGCTTAGCTTTGCCATTTGTATTGCATATCTCTCAGAATGGCCTTTATGGGTTTTTTTGAGAATTTTGTATAGTGCGGAGCAGTTTCCAGGCAATGCAATTGTTAGTCATTCAACCTACAAATGTCTGTTTTTCTTTTTGAAATATCTGAAATGGTCATGTGAAAAAATGTTCTTAGAAATTCTAATTTTTACTGAGCATTTTTGTATAAGAAAGACAAAAACACTAAGATTGACATGAATTGTATTTACAGTTTTCCATTGCTTTTCTCCTAGTAGCTAAATAATATTCTCATTAAAAATTACAGACTTCATTTTCAGTGACAAATGTTTAAGAGCCATAGAATGTAGTATACACCAACTCTAATGCTTCTCATATTAAAAGTGTATTATGTACATATGTTAAACTACCAATGCCAATCTTAAAGGACATTTATGGGGAAGGGGAAGGAGGGTGTGGGACCTTAGGGAAGTGCTCCTTCTGTGAGTTGTCTACACTTTCACTCTGTACATCATTTTGATGTAAAACTAGAGTGCACCAATAAACAGAAATGGACAGAGAGACCATGAGCACTTTGGGGAGGCAAATTACACTCATTTTTTAAACTTACTTTATCACTTGATTTCTCTCTCTCTCTCTCTCTTTTTTTTTTTCTTTCTTTTCTCATTTTTTTTTTTTCTTTTTTGTGATGTTGAGGATTAAAAGGGCCAGATGCAGGCTAGGCAAGCACTCTACCACTGAGCTAATATGCCCTGACCAGCAGTGGTTCTTCTTAATTTTCTGTAATCTGTGAGCACTTGGCATTTATGCCCAAGATGTTTTAGTAACTAATTGTTTCATGTTAATTTAAAATATTATTCAAGCAGTTTATCAATAGATAAAATTTAGAGAGAATGTAGAAAATCAATGCAATAATTTAAAATTTTATGAACAGATTCTAAAAGTGAATACTTTTTTTATTTCAGAACTTTCAGCCAACACAGCTGCCTTTGCTAAAAGTGCTGCCATGTTAGGTAATTCTGAGGATCATACTGCTTTATCTAGAGCTTTGTCCCAGCTTGCAGAGGTTGAGGAGAAGATAGACCAGTTACATCAGGAACAAGCTTTTGCTGACTTTTATATGTTTTCAGAACTACTCAGTGACTACATTCGTCTCATTGCTGCAGTGAAAGTAAGCCCTGTTCTGCAATCTTTCTTGCATTCTTTTTACTTCATTGGTTTGCTTTAAAAAGTTTGGTTTCCTAGAAGGCATATATTTAAATATGTAAATTCCATACCATATTAGTAAATCTAAAATGGCTTTAAGATGAGTATTTTATTATCCAATATTTTTTACAGTTAGAGAGGTGGGGCTGGGAACAAATCCTGTGGATACCAAGGGACAATTGTAATTTGATTTCTATTTGATTGGATTTCTAATAGTATTGCACACATTTTAAAAATATGAAGCCAGGCGTATTGGTGCACACCTGTAATCCCAGTACTTGGGAGACTGAGACAGGAGGATCACAAGTTCGAGGACAGCCTTAGCAACTTAGTGAAACTCTTAGCAACTTAGCAAGACCCTTTTTTAAAATAAAAAAGGGCTGGGCGTGTAGCTCAGAAGTAGACTGCCCCTGGGTTCAATTCCCAGTACATATGTTTATGTGTGGATATATATCTTATATGATATAAATGCTATCTAATTATGGTATTTTCTCATATCACCAAGTTAATATTCTCTGTACTTATAGTAGAAATCTAGAGTTAATCAATTATATTTGTATGCATATGTTATTTAGAAGTGTGCTATGATAGTTTCTACTAGTTTTGGGGAAGGGGCATGGGGACCCAGGGACATTCTACCTCCAAGCCACACCCTCAGGAGCCTTTTTTGTGTGGTGCTGGGGATTGAACCCAGGAGCATTCTACCTCCAAACAATACCCTCCAACCAGTTTTACTTTTTATCTTTGAAACAGGGTCTTACTAGGTTGCTGAGAGTCTCCCTATGTTGCTAAGGCTGTCTTTGAATCTACAATCCTTCTGTCTCAGCCTCTCAACTACTGGGATTACAGGTGTTCATTACCACATCTAGCCCTTTTTACTTTTTAGTTTGAAACAGGGTCTTGCTTAATTGCTGAGGTTGGCTTTGAATCTTTGATACTCCTGTCTCAGCCTTCCAAGTACTGGGGTTATAGGCTTGTGCCACCACTCTCAGCTATATCTACTAATTATTACTTATCTGCTAGGCTAAGTAACTGGGCTGTATATTTCTCTTAATTTTTTGTGGTACTGGGGATTGAAACTAGGGATGTTCTATCTCTGAGCTACACCCCCAGCCCTTTTTATTTTGAAATGGTTTCTTGCTAAGTTACTCTGTGCTGGCCATGAACCTGTGACTCTCTTGTCTCAGTCTCCCAAATCCTGGGATTACAGGCATCCACCTACTGCACCTGGCCTCTCATGTTTTTAATTCACAAATGTGAACATCATATACCCCCTTTTAGGTTTTGAAAAATTATAAGTTGCAGAAACAAAATTAATTTACTCAAGTTCATACATTGACAAAGCTGATCCTAGACCCCAAAGTTGCTTTGTTCCAAAGTTGGCTGTTCGTTTGTTTTTTGTTTGTTTGTGGTGCTGGGGATTGAAACCAGGGCACCATGCATGCTAGATAAACCCTATCCCTGAGCTATGCTTGCAGACCATTAAGCCTATTACTTTTTAATACAATACATAATTTTCTCTTGAACAGGTTGCTGTACAAATCTGTATTTATTGATTCTTGATTCAGAAAGCTTTTTAATTGGGAGTAAAATTACTATGGTTCACCTAATTATTATTGATATCTTGTGTGTGTGTGTGTGTGTGTGTGTGTAGTACTGGAGATTGAACCCAGAGGCATTCTTCCTCTGAGCTACACGTGTACCACAGCCTTATTTTCTATTTTTTATTTTGAAACAGGGTCTCACTAAGTTGCAGAGGGCCTCACTAAGAAGCTGAAGTTGGCTGTGAACCTGGATCCTCCAGTCTCAGCCTTCCAAGTACTGGGATTAGAAGCATGTGCCACCATACCCAGCTATTATTGATTTCTTCATTTGTTCAGTTAGTAAATACTAAAATAATATATCCCTAACATCAATCTGGAAAAGGAATTTTTATTGGGTTCTTCTATCCTATCCACAACTTTTTATATTTCTTTGCTGTTCTAGGGATCAGACCTGGGGCCTTGCATATGCTAGGCAAGGACTGCTACTGAGTTACATCCCCAGCCTTCTTCAGTTTTTTCGTGAGGCTCGTGGTTGCTCTTATGTTTCTTTTCTTCATTCACTTGTTCTTGCTGTCCCAGAAATAAGTTGTGGACTTGATTGACTTGTTCTATTAGAGTTTTCTTGTGGATTTCTTCTTTTAGTTCTGCATACTAGGTGTATATAGATATTCTTTTGCCTTTTTTCCATAGGGCTGCCCCCCCTCGCCCCCCCCCCCCCACATACACATTGTGTTGAACTTTACCTTTAATTGCTTTTTCTCTTATTATTTGCTCCTGGACAGTTTTTTCCACCATGTATTGAAGTTACTTCCCATTACCTGAGTTTTTCCTATTTTATTTTTTCAATTTCTGAAGTGTTTCTAACACTTAAATTTGCTTTTAATATTATTTAGTAGGAAAATGTCAACTACAGATAAGACACCAGCATTTTCCTACTAAAGATATGTTTTTCCAAATCACAAAACTCAGAATTCCTATTATAAACCACATTTAAAACCCTAAAGGCACCAGGTGTGGTGGTGCACACCTATAATTCCAGTATTTGGGAGGCCGAGACAGAAGGATTGTGGGTTTGAGGCCAGCATGTAGTAACTAAGTGAGGTCTTGTTTCTGAATGAAACATTAAAGACCAGTGAAATGGATTTTGTGTTTTGCTTTTTATTTCTGAGCTCTTAAGTAAACAAATATAGAGATTTTTCTTTGATATCAGCATGCTTATTTTTTTCACTAACTCAGCATATTAGAATAGCATTTAAATAATTAGTTTTATTGCTTTCATTTTTATAGTGCTTCTGTTATAATGAAAGTATTCTGTAGTGATACTTAATAGCATTATATCATTCACTTTTAGGGTGTTTTTGACCATCGAATGAAGTGCTGGCAAAAATGGGAAGATGCTCAGATTACTTTGCTCAAAAAACGTGAAACTGAGGCAAAAATGATGGTTGCTAACAAACCAGATAAAATACAGCAAGCTAAAAATGAAATAAGAGAGGTGATTGCTAAATGTTTTATTTAACTCAGATTTTTCATTTCATTCATATATACATAATTTTTCATAAATTTTTTTCTGAACCATTCAACACTTAGCTATTTCTCCATATTTTTATGAACTGTGTTAGAATTACTTTAACATTTTAATCATTATTAAAAACCTTCAGAGCCCTTTTGTTAACTCCACATGATTATGGAATGAATAAAGCATACAAGGAAACAATCTCAAATTAACCTTACATTAATAATTATATATTTCTTTTTAGATGATTAGTTTGATTTCAGATGATTACTTATTTTGTGTCTAAAAATGGTTTTAGAGATAGATCTAGCTCACATTTAGCTATCCAGGCAACATTATTCCCCATATATATGTATTATATATGGTATTTTAATAAATTTGTATAAGTTTATTATAATTTATACACTTTTTTTGCCATGCTTCAATAAGGAAATTGAAGAGGTAGGACAATCTTTATATTACTAAAAATAAATGTACCTGCTCTTTGAAGAGTATGTACCAGTGTTTTGGTTACATAGTGGGAAAATGATCATTTCATTGTTTAAATCTTTAGTTATTTTAGCTCTTCCACTGACCACTAATCACAACATTCTGTTGTTTATGTACTGAATTTAATGTTTAGTGATGGATCTTCAGGAGACCATAATTCCACTTTTTTATTTAAATCTGGCCATTTTACCATTACAAACTGTTTATTAAAAGTTTGTCATGATTTTAAAATATTTCCATGGGCATATAAATTGTGATGAACATGCATTCTTGAAGTTAATGTTGTCTGTGTATTGTGAAATAATTGATGTAAGAAATGAGAAAATTACACTGTAACACTGCTAATTTATTTGACAGTGAATTTTATACCAAAATTTTTTCCTCTAAGTTGTATCTAAGTTGTAGACATTGTAGTTCTTTAAGTTTAAATATTCCAGTATTGAGTAAATCTGGCAGTGAAATATTGATGGAAGTGAAGCAGATGTGCATTTCTACCACTACAAAGTGAGATACAACTTTGAATGATGCTACATTGGTTTTTGCCAATATTGAGTTTTTACATTTGTTGTTATGTTTAAGTTAATGAGTAATCATGACATCTAATATAATTTTTCCCAGACATAAATGAAATATTTGTTCTTTTGTTTTTATTAGTGGGAAGCAAAAGTACAACAAGGAGAAAGAGATTTTGAGCAGATCTCTAAAACAATTCGAAAAGAAGTGGGAAGATTTGAGGTATGTATAATCGTTTTATACTTTTTTTAATAATGTGGTCACATTTTGGTGCAATTTTATGGTAAAATTAAAGATTTTTTCTACTAATGTAGTTTTTTTATGCATTATACTTTAATAGAAAGAGCGAGTGAAGGATTTTAAAACTGTTATCATCAAGTACTTAGAGTCCTTAGTACAAACACAGCAACAGGTAAGTAATTTTTAATTACATAATTTTTGGAATTTGTTTTTGGTATACATTCTCATCTTAAAGATGATGATTAGTGAAATAGGCTTTTAAAAGCTTAAGGAGAGCCGGGCGTGGTGGCGCACGCTTGTAATCCCAGCATTTGGGAGGCTGAGACTGGAGGATCCGGGTTCTCAGCCAGCCTCAACTACCTAGTGAGGCACTCCGCAACTTAGTGAGACCCTGTTTCAAAAATAAAGAATAAAAAATAGGGCTGGGGGTATAGCTCGGAGGTAGAATGCCCCTGAGTTCAATCCCCAGTACCGAAAAAAAAAAAAAAAGCTTAAGGAAAAATAAGAAATAGAATAGAGAAAGCCAGGGATAATGAAGGAAAAATTGATAAAGCAATGGAAACTATCTCAGGCCCTATTTGCTTCTACTAAACAAAAGGCAGAAATATACTTTTCCCAATATTAGGCTATATGAAACCTCAAGGACAACTTCTTTTTCGCTATCTTTCTAGTTTTATTTCTTTATTCATAAGACATGTTTTGAGTCATAAGACATGTTGCTCACAGCAAGTTATTCTCTTCCATAACAGAAACTTAAGTACTAATTTAAGTTTTTTTTTTTTAATTTGTACTGTTCTGATTTTTGTCTTGAGTTACTTGATGGTTAAATGTTGCAAGTAACATTTGGCTATTTAACTGAAAAAGATTGGGATTTAAGGATACGTTAAATAAAAGTTTTTAAAAAGATAATGAGACAATAGCAGAGGGTTTTTTTTTTTCTGTATATTTTAATGTAAATTTGTGTAACGGACCAAATGATTTAGTGTCTCAAACAGAATTTTCCTCTAGTTTAAAATAGATTCAGCCAGGCTTGGTGGCAAGTGCCTGTAATCCTGGTACTTGGGGGCTGAAACAGGAGAACCACAGGTTTGAGGACAGCTTTAGCAATGTAGCAAGACTCTCAGCAACCTCGCCAGACTGTTTCAAAAACAAACCAAAAAAAAGGGCTAGGGGTGTAGCTTGGAGGTAAAATGCCCCTGGGTTCAATTGTCAGTACCATAAAAAAATAAAATATATGGATCTAGAAACTTGTCTATATGAATAAAATATAATAGATTATATGTTTTAATTCAGTGGTAGTATGCCTTCAAATTACCTGTAGGTTTTATTTAAATAGTTCATAAAGTCAGATATGAACTATTAAGTATCATAGCTTGTTTTTAAAGTAATTATTTTAGCATTTGGGAGGCTGAGACTGGAGGATCCGGGTTCGCGGCCAGCCTCAGCTGCCTAGTGAGGCACTCCGCACTTAGTGAGACCCTGTTTCAAAATAAAGAATAAAAAATAGGGCTGGGGGTATAGCTCGGAGGTAGAAAGCCCCCCGAGTTCAATCCCCAGTACTGGAAAAAAAAAATAGTAATTATTTTAAACACAACTAACATACTTCAGTTTGATATCTAGATGATCCAGAGACTGGCAACTAGTTTTTTCTAGTTCTTTTCTCTTGGCTAGCAATAACATGAGATACTAATATCCTATGAATTAGGAGATGTTATTGCTTTATGTCAGAAAAGATTATCATACTAATAATATTTAAGGTAATTGTTTTAAGTATTTGGTAAATATGTTTCTATATAACTTTGCATAAGTCAAAAAACTGTAAGTTGTTAGATTTTTAAAAATTATATTGCCTACATCAAAAATTGAAATTAGAGCCGGGCATGGTGGCGCACGCTTGTAATCCCAGCATTCGGGAGGCTGAGACTGGAGGATCCGAGTTCGCGGCAGCCTCAGTTACCTAGTGAGGCACTCCGCAACTTAGTGAGACTCGGTTTCAAAATAAAGAATAAAAAATAGGGCTTGGGGGTATAGCTCGGAGGTAGAATACCCCTGAGTTCAACCCCCAGTACCGCAAAAAAAAAAAAAAAATGAAAAATTGAAATTAGCCAGGAGTATTTAATGATTTAAATAATTTATGTATGATTTATATTGGACTTCTGGTAAAGAAGTTGACAATAATGTCTTTAAGAGCTCGACATTTCCGTGTCTCTCTCTTTTTTTATTTTCTTTTTCTTCGGTACCAGGAATTGAACCCAGGGCCTTGTGCATGCTAAACAAATACTCTACCACTGAATTTATGCTACTAGCCCAATTATGTATGATTATTGTGTGTTAATTTAAAAATTCATACGTTAGTAAATGTGAGTAATTATTAGCTACTTATACAGATTTTTTTAATGCTATACAGGATGTATGCATAAAAATGATACAAAAGTAATGAGAATATCTTATTTTTATTATTGCAGCTGATAAAATACTGGGAGGCATTCCTACCTGAAGCCAAAGCCATTGCCTAGCAATAAGATTTATGCCTATTAAGAAGATACTGGATGTTTGTTCGAGTTATGCTGAATTCCACAGTGAAATCATTTAAAACCATCTAAATAAACCACTATATATTTTATGAATTACATGTGGTTTTTTACATATATATATACATATATATGTGTGTGTGAATATATATATATCAGATATACAGAGATCTGATATATCTGTATATATATACACACACACACACATATATATATCAACATACTCTGACATTTTATTACAAGCTGCATGTCCTGACTCTTTGAATTAAGCGGACTGTGGCATGACATTCTGCAGTACTTTGCTGAATTGAACACTATTGTGTCTTAAATACTTGCACTAAAACGTGCACTGCAAGACCAGAAAATTTTACAATATCTTTTCTTTTTATGTTCTGTTGTATATTT
>PVLC010042286.1:0-13006 GCA_004027655.1 Graphiurus murinus
GAAATGATGCTGGGTAAGAACAGCTAACCACTAAAAGGTTACATATAATATGATTTCATTTGTGTTACATTCTTGAAATAACAAAATGTTAAGTATGAAGAACAGGTTAGTGTGTGTCAAGAGTTTGGAATGAAGAGAGGATTTCTGTGGAGGGATAGTCTCTGTATTCTGATTGTTTTGGTGGCTACAGGAAGCTGCATGTGCAATAAATTGCGTAGCATGACACACACGGTGTATGTGTGTGCACACACAAATGGCGGGTATACAGCTGGTGAAACATCAACTCTCTGGTTTTGGTACTGACCATCGTTAGGCAAAATATTAAGACTGGGAGAATCGGCATAAAGAATGCAGAGGAGCCCTCTGTACATTTCCTTTTTCAGGAGCTCTCTGAACATTTCCTTTTTTATGAATACACATTTATTTGAAAATGAGAACTTAAAATTAGAAATGAAAGTATTGTTTCCTGTTCTTAAGACATGGTAAGGTGGGCTATGATACTGGGTGACTGACCTCAAAAGTAATTCTATACTTTCTTCTTAATTCAAGAATTAGTAGAACAATTGGTTTAGTTATCAGAGTTGCCTTTATTGAACTACCTTTGAAGGGTTTTTTTTGTCCATTTATGTATTCATAGGAAAAAAATCTAATGTTATCCTTGCACAACTTTCAAAAAATTTTAAATTTCCATAAGATGGGTGTGGATGGGTTTTTACAATACATAAAACCCTTAGGAAAAGATGTGATAATGAGGAAAATCTGTACCTACCAGCTGGTTTTAGGAAATAGTTATTAGAGAACTTTACCAGGGAGAGTCTCTGCCTTTCGTTTTTCTCTGCTATTCTCATATCCTTATTCTTTTCCCCAAATGTCCCTCAACGTTTAGTGCAAGTTTAGTTTAATTCAAATAGTGTTTATCTTCATGGAGATCTCCGTGTTTCTCCCTATTTCTCTCCCATACCTACATTTGTTTGTTTGTTTATTGTGGTACTGGAAATGGAACCAAGGGCATTCTACCTCTGAGTTACATCCCCAGCCCCAATTTTTATTCTTTATCTTGAAACAGGGTCTCACCAACTTGCGGAGGGCCTCAATAAGTAGCTGAGGCTGGCCGAGAACTTGCGATCCTCCTGTCTCAGCCTCCCACATACGGGAATTATAAGTGTACACCACCATGCCTGACTTCCATACATACATTTGAAAAAGCCATAATCTAAAGTGTCCAGTCCAGTACTTGGGAGACTGGGACAGGAGGATTACAGTCCAGTCTCAGGAGTTCAGTGAGCTTCTCAGCAACCTAGGGAGACCCTGTTTCTAAATAAAATAGGACTGGGGTATAGCTCAGAGGTGGAATGCCCTGGTTCCAATCCCCAGTACCATAATCAATCAATTAATCAATCAATAGTATCTGATCACATCTTCACAATCATTTCTGAAATTTATTGAATTGGAAATTTTCATTTAGCACTCAGAATTGCTCCAGTCTCACGCTGGCTGAGCAAAATTCACCACTCCTTGGACTATCCTATCCTCTGTCTTTGTCTTCTAAATATCCCCTCTTATTAGGCTGAAAGTGTGAGCATTTGTTTAAAAAGCAAAAACAATAAGAGAGAATTCAGAGTCCCGCCCAGTCCTACTTCCTGCATACAAAGAGCGGGGACTAAACAGATGATGTCTAAGATGCCGTGTGCTTAGGGCTTCTCTCCCCTTGAGGCAAACTTCGACTTAGGCTCTGAGGGCAGGCTGCTGAGCCTCTTTTTCTTAAGCCTCATATCATCTTAAAACATAATAGTCATATCATCTTTTCTTTCCTATCAGAGCATAATTTTCTCATCCCCTGCACCAGTTTTTCCATATTCTTAGTTCTTCTCTGTTCAGCTGTTGGGTTATAGCAGAAGTTTTTGTTTTGAAATATGGTCGCAATAGGTTGCTGAGAGTCTCACTAAGTTGCTGAGGCAAGTCTCAAACCTGCAATCCTCCTGTCTCGGCGTCCCACATACTAGGATTACAGGTATGCCATCAGGCCCCAGCTAGCATTTTCTTACACACTGCTTTGCTTTGACTCTGAACTTTCCATCTTAATTAATTCTTGAACTTTCTCGCAATCATGGGTATTTAGATAGCAAGAAACAGATACACCGCATGCTATCTCAAGCAAAGGAGGTAGAGTGTCACGGAACTCAAATGCTGGGAGGTTATCAGGCAGTCTCTCTGGCCATCTGGAGGGCTCTCTCCTTTGATTCCATGGCCTGTCATCTCTACCCTCTGCTTATCTCTCTGTTATCCTCTATGCAGACCGTGCAAGCGAGAGGTTTATTTATAAAAATGTTTATCCCCCCACCCTAGAACTTTCGCTTAAACATGCATGGCTTTTGGATGCTATAACCCAACACTGACCTCAAATCTAACTCACTTATTGCTTTTGTCCTAATTTAGGTTTCCTTAACAGTGAATTCTGAAGTAGATGGGAGTCCATTAAAGTAGAGAAAGGGAACCTGGGTGAAGGAGGAGGGAAGGGTAAAGGGATTTATTGAGGGGTGAAATTCATCAAATAATGTTACATGCATACACCAAAAGGCCGCAATGAAGTCCGCCATTTTGTATAATTAGTCTGTGCCAGGCGCACGCGCGCGCTCAAAAGAGAGAGAGAGAGAGAGGGATTCCAAGACAGAAAGCTTAGTTTAAGTATTTTTATTTGAGAGGTCATCTCAGGAAATCCTTATCAGGATGTGAGGAAGTGAGATAGAGGACAGTAGATAACCAATAGAATGTGTATTATCAAGCCAGCTGCTACTGTGGGTACCTGGAACTTAATCTTGCTGCAGCTCTGAGAATCCACAGAACACATTCCTATGATGATCCCGGCCAAAGGACACAGAAGCTTAGGGGTTTATACACCAACTCCCGTAAGTCATTAGTCAAGAGCTCTTTCTGGAAACCTCAATTGCCTGGTGCTTCTGGCCTGCCGCCATCATAGGCAAAGATGTCCCTGGCTACAGAGAAAACACTTGCCTTTTGGGAAATCCAGACCCAGTGCTACACATGCTGAGGTTGCGTGGAGTTGGAGAGCACTTGAGAGCATCTAACATAACAGCCATGCCTTTGCTTTCTGTGTATCTTAGTTCAGATTTGAAAGTGGGAATACGATTGGCTCAGCTTTGGTTATGGGTCCGTTTGGGCCTGATATTAACTATTGGAGCAAAGCTATCTGCTAAAAACACGTCCACCTAGGCCTACCCCGTCAGTAATGGCTTTGGAGTACCTCTAAAGAAGGTGGAAGAGCCTAAAGGACTTCCAAATGTGCCTAAGAATATACCATCCTCTGCCGCCATAACTAACCTGTGGCCTTATTTTATCTCTTTGGTTCTCACGTTACAGTGGTGAACAGCCACTCCTGCCTTCACAAGCAAGGCAATACTCTCATGAAATGACCTGCCTACGCTCTGCACCGCCTGCGTAATTACCCCTATGCATGGGTACATGCTCTCTTGTGAAGTTCTCATAGTCTAAGTTCCCTTGGGCAGGATTTCTCTTTTCTACTATTTGCTGCGAAGATCATCTTCAAGGGAAACAGCACCTTCACATAAAGAATCCTGTAAAAGAAAGAATAACAACTGGCCTTCTGGCTTGAGCCAAGCCCAGTCCGTTCCTGTCCGATGTGGACATGAACCTTCCCTTGGGTAGCTCATGGCACCCAAGGATAATTTCACCCATTCAGCAGGGTTTCATTTTTGTTTTTGTTTCATTTTGTTCAAACTGGAGGTTGAATCCTGGGCATTCTACATCTGACCTACATTCCTAGCCTAATTTATTTTATTTTATTTACTTGGGGAAAGCACTGGGAATTGAACCCAAGGGCATTCTACCTCCAAGCTATACCCTCGACCCTTTTTATTTTGAAACAAGGTCTTGTTAAGTTGCTGATGGTCTTACTGAGTTGCTGAGGCTGGCCTAAGATCTCTGGTCCTCCTGTCTCAGCCTCCCAAGTACTGGGATTACAGATGTGTGCCACCATGCCTGGCATTCAGTGGTATTTTCTACATTTGATGGAAAGGTTGGAATTTCCACTCATATAGAAGAACAGGTAAGTAAAGTAGACATAATTTCCATAGTTTATCTCTATTATCAATACAAATAAAACCAGGTCTGGCTATCAACAAAGCACCAATAATAGTGCTATGTGATACAGATCTTGCTCGCAAATCAGAAGATGACATGAGGGCCAAACATGCCCTTGTTGTTCAAACTTTGTTTTGGGACAAAGGGATTCACTTAGGTAAGATAGTAATGATGAAAAGTAGAATAACTCTCCTCTTGACCCTAGGTTTCCAGGCTAAGATTTCCTCCCAAAAGAATTATCTTGATAATATTGAGCTTTCTCTAGGCAATGATGCAATCAATTTCATTTTTTCACTTCCAAGAAATTTAAATTATCTCAAAGTTTCTTAATACAGGTGGAAGTGGGGTAGTACCTTAGGTTGCAAACCCCCAGGTGTAGGGCAATTATCTATTCTGACAGGAGCTCAGCTTGTAAATTCAGGCAAGTTCAAGGCTAGCAACTCACACAGACCTGCCTAGGAGGGGAAGGGCATCTGTAAGACTTGCAACAAAACGTAATGTTGAGAAATAAGTAAGAGCTTTCTTTGGGAAATCATTTACACAGCATTCAGAGGTCTAATGATGTTAGAATCAACAGGCTTCTAGTTCCACTGTAGTCTCAGAAAGATGAGAAATTCAATATCATTTGAACAAAATGCTGTATTTCAAAATAATTTTCATTTTTCATCATATAGAGTGTTTAATATGTCTTCCTAAGTTAATTTTTCTCCTATTCTGCAGAGTACTCAGTTATTTCTGAAATTGTTTACAATTAAAATCTTATCTGGCTGAACTTCTCGGGTATTCTAGTCTCAGGGTTCATATATACAATGCATTGCTCAAGAATTGTGTTGGGGATAAATACTGCAACATGAATAAAACAAGCAAGATTTAGTTCTCATTCTTAGATCTTAAAAAAATCATAAGACCTGGCACCATCATAGCTTTTCTGCTTCTCCACTTAAAGAGAAAACTTGAACAGAGCCAATTTTCAAAGCAAATAACTAAAACACTGATGTTCACTACACTAGAGAAAATCTATAGTGCAAACTCAGCACAAAATTTACATCTAACTTTTCTTTTGGGGGGGTGGTACTGGGGATTGAACTCAGGGGCATTCTACCTCCAAGTTACATCCCCAACCCTAGTTTGTTTGTTTGTTTCTTCGTTTAAACAGGATCTCGCTAAGTTGCTGAGGCTGGCCTCAAACCTGTGATCCTCTTGTCTCAACCTCCCAAGTATTGTAATTACAGGCATGCACTATCATGCCTGGCTAAAATCTAACTTCTTTACCAATAAGTACTCAGTGAGATTTTTAGAGTAAATCCTACATTCTTTCAAGACTGTTGCATTTTAGAGTCAGAGACTTAGAAACTTGAGATGGAGAAAGAAGGTATAAATAGCATATGCTCATTGTGCTTAGTTTGCTAATTTGGGGCCCTTGACTCAAGCATTCTCATGCCTACCTGTCTAGGCATTCTCCTTCTCTGGAGGTTAGCCATGCCACCCCATGTGGCACAGATGCACTGCCTGTTCTCCATTTTCCCTTTGTTTCCTGAGTGCCTACTTTGAGCTAGAGTCATGTCTAGTGTGGAACAAGACACATAGGCTCCCTACTCTTATAGACTTTTTATTTTCATGGAGAGAGATAAATCACAAACATACCAGCAGCATAACTTCAGATAAATGCAATGAAAATTCATATAAGTAGAAAGCAATTTCAAGCAAACGGACAGTAGGCTTGGATGTTTATTTAAGACCAATAATTAGAAAGGATCATTGGTCAAGATAGGCCAGTCTATACTATAAAAACAAACAACCCCCAAACTTAAAAGGCCGAAGTTCATCAACATTTACTTATCTTTTAGGCAGAGTTGTCTATGGGCCTGGGAGATTCTACAGTCACGCTGTCACTGGGTGAGAGCTCCTCTGTGCCAGCACATCTGTCCAGGGTCCCCATGGCGGAAGAAGAAGACATCCTAGACATCCTCACTGAGAAGTCTATGCTTCTGCCCAGAAGCCACACATGTAACTTCCACCAGGCAAACCAAGTCCCCCAGCATTTCCTTACCTCAGAGATTTTACCCAGAAAACAGAACACTGGAAGGATTGAGAAAGGACTACTGCATTTGTTCTAAGATTTTTATTTTGGGGTACTGGAGATTGAACCCAGATGCATTCTACCTCTGAGCTACACCTCCAGCCTTTTTTTTTTTTTCTTATACCAGGTCTTACTAAGTTGCTGAGCCTGGCCTTGAACTTGGGATTCTCCTATCTCAACATCCCAAGTACTAGAACCATAGGTTGCTACACGACCACACGTGCCAGTGACTGCATTTATTCTGAAAACAGAGTGATGAAGAGGAATTAATGAAAACTCTGAGTTACAGCATTTCATTCAGAGTAACAGCAGAGGCAAAGACACAAGAGAGAAAGGAGGAATGGAGAGGAGAGGCTGAGGAGCCTGGAGGAGAACAGAAAGAGTGGGCAGATGCCGACGCAGGGCTCTGGGCCGCATCCCAGCAGCCCCATAACTCCAGAAGGAGTTGGGATTTCATTCTGCACCCGCTGGCTGGGAAAGCCCTTGGACACTCTCAAGCAGAGGGCTGACACCGTCCGAATCATATTTTCAGAGCAGGCATGACTGCCTAAGCCTCTCCTTAAACCCGCAGCTTAGGGGCCTCCCTTCCTTTGAAGCCTCTTCTCCTCTCTCAGCTCGTCTTAAGCAATCCACCCTCTAGATCTCCTCCATTCCTGGCAGAGCCCTCCGTTTAATCAATCACCTTGTTGGAGCATAATGATAGGTTTGCCTGTCCTTTCTTCATTCAACCATAAAATCCTTGCGGGCAGGGATCACATTTTTTTGTTCCTTATGGACCTAATGGGATCCTTATAATGCTGGACTTTGTTTCTTCTTAGAGTGAATAAACTCTGAACCTGGTTCTGATACTGGGAATCACCAAGGATGGTGTAGGTGATGATGATGATGATGAGGAGGAGGAGGAGGAGGATGATAATAATAATAATAATAATAATAATAATAATAATAATAATAGGAGCTTCAAGAACATGTAGTAAACCAGGCATGGTGATGTACACCTATAATCTCAGTACTTGAGAGGATAAGACAGAAGGGTTGCAGGTTCAAGGCCAGCCTTGGCAATTTAGTGAGACCCTCAGCAATTTAGTGAGTCACTGTTTCAAAATAAAAATAAAACTTAGAGCTGGAGGTGTGGCTTGGATGTAGAATGCATCTGAGTTCCAGCCCCAGTACCAAGAGAAAAGGAAAAGAAAAGAAAAATCATGTAGTAGGTGCATTGGTTTTCAGAAGGCCAAGTATAGAAGTCACTGGGCCTCAACACCCAGACTGAGAAGGAGAAAAAATTCCAAGTGGAGAGCAGTGGAGGGCGCAGAGTCCTTCCTGCGTGCCCCTCTCGCATTCCAAACCTGTGCCATGGTGGGCATTGAGATTTTCTAAAAACTCCAAAGCTCACGGCATTGAAACCACTGATTTGGCCCATCACCTACATTTCTTCAAATGAAAAAAAAAAAAAAAAATTACCATAATTGTCAAGTGAGTTGCAAAAGTCACAAAAACAACAACGCGGCCGGGCCATGTCACTCAGCCGGCAAGGCAAGGCAGCTGAGGTCCTGCGCCCCCTTTCTCTTCCTGAAGGGCTCTGTCTCCCGGTCCTCAGTGCGGCCTTAAGAAGTGGGGGGTGGGCAGGAGAGGCTCTGGGCAAGGCCGCACTGGAGGATTCCTCCCGGGCATGTTCTCACAGGCTGCCTGCTCACTGTCACTCACGGCACCCAGCGATTCACTCAGGATTTGGCCAGAGGCAGGTGCGTGACTCAGTTTTCTGGGCTTTTTATTGTACCCAACCCTGGTGTTTGCTCAGTGTCTTCACCCAGTGGTGAAGCAACCTCCGCATCCTAAAAATAGAAGAGGAGAGGGAGATTTACAAAAATATATCAAGGCTTCCTTCCCCTTCGCCGCCCAGAAGAAGTGGGCACACGCTTTGAAGCTAATTGTCTCCATGCCCAAATTAGAGTCAAGAATCGTGCCTCCGCGTGTCTGAAGTCACCTCTCTCCTGCAATTATTTTCAGGTTGTGCTTGCCGTGTTTGAAAAGTGCCTTATAAACAGACTCATTGCTTATATCAACAGTATTATAGATATGATCACAGCCATCATCCACATTATTGCTCCAAGATCATTATGTAGTCTACTCAGAGGCATGAGCAATTCTGAGAAGATATTTCTCTTGTTTGATTTTCTTGACTGGGGGTGAACTACATGGCTATTGCTTTATATTCACCCCTCAATCCGGTGTTGCCTCCAGTCAAAGTAATGATTTTAAAAAATCATATTTTGCCAGGTGTGGTGATGTATGCAAGTAAACCCAGGACTTGGAAGGCTGAAACAGAGGATCACACGGGTTCAAAGACAGCCTCAACAACTTAGTGAGGTCCTGAGCAACTTAGCAAGACCCTGTTTCAAAATAAAAGAAAAGTTTGCTGGGGGTGTAGCTCAGTAGTAATCCCCAGTACCAAAAAACAAACAAACAAAAATCTTTTCCATCTAAATATCTTTATTATAAAAACTTGGAAACAGGGTCTTGCTAAGGCCCTTGGTGAGAGTCTCATGACTTGCTGAGGCTGTCCGTGAACCTGTGATCCTCCTGTCTCAGCCTCCCAAGTCCTGGGATTACAGGTATGTGCCACCATACCTGCCTTTAGCCTCTCTTTTAGATAGATTATAATAGAATTACCAGGTAGAGAGCTAGCCTGTTTTTGTTTATTTTATTTTTTATTATCTTTATACTTTTATTGGTGCAATGTAATTATACTAGTTATACATATTGGTATATGTAATTACATGTAAATATACATTGGTGAGATTCGGTGATACAAACCTACATGCACACAGCGCTTGGCTTACCTCTCTCTGTACACCTGTCCCCTCTCCCCTTCCTCCCTCCCCATACATGCTGGTGAAATTGGGAGTGAAACCTCGCATAGATGTAATTTTATTTGAACTGTTCCCTTCCTCGATCCTCGCTTTTCCCCTCTCCACCTCCTTCTCCCCATTCCCTTTCACAATTCTAATGTTTTTCTCTCCTCATTTGACTGAGTCCCTTTGGGGGGCTTCCACACGTGAGAGACAACACGACCCTTGGCTTTCTGTGACTGGCTGATCTCGCTTAGCCTAGTAGTCTCTGCTCTGTTTTGGTTTTCCACATGAACTTTATAACAATGGTTCTCCATCAGCTGCATGCTATCTAAAGATCATTTTGTGGGTATTACATTGTCTGCTCAAATGATTTGCCAGGACAATTGTTTTCCCCTTTACGCATAACAGAAAACTGCCCCTTTGTGACTTTCTCAAGATCCTGTACACTGAGTCTTTACAACAAGCTGTTTCCCTCAAATGTCTACTCTAATCTAAGTCTCTTTCCACCGGGTCCAAGCTCCTGATTTAAAGCAGGGCCGGAGCACTGGCGTAGCATTGTCTAGAAGTGACACTGCATGACTGCCATTATGGGTTGCCAGCTCATCCTGGTCGTCTAACCTCAACTTCCTGTAGCATGATGCCACCGGAGCTCGAGCAATGACACAAGACATCCTCAGGTCGATGCCTTTTGTCTATCCCTTACTGGTACTTGGGAATTTGGTGCTATTACTTAATATCAACTGAGGCTCCTTTAGGACAGTACAGGAAACCCAGTAGACACTCCCAAAAATGACAGCCATTATTACCGTGCATTTAGATCCCCACTGTTAATAGACCACTCCCCTGGAGCTCACACTATCTGCATACTGTGTGAGGTAAAAATTCAAAATCAAATTCAACAGGTTGTTATTGAATGCCCATGTCATTAAGAGCTCTGTTAACGATGTTCCACAGAAATAAGCTCTTAGCAGAACGCATCTATGCAATGTTCTTATTTTGAAACTAATTTCAGTCTCACTAATCTTAGAAACAAAGCAGAAACTTGAATCTTTCAGGCATACATATCTTGTTGCTGAAAAAATAAAGTCACTAGTTACATTAATTTGTTTTAAATAGTTTGCATGGTTCATGTATTATTGTATTTATATCCATGAAGATTTAGGATTACACAATTTTATAATAAGTGGTCTTTTATTTCCTTTTATTTAAGTTTAGACTGTGGCATATTAAGACTATCCTTCACCAAATACTCACTTCTTCCTCCCTATCTGCAGGGAAGGGGCTCCTTTCCCCAGCCCCCTGATGTTGGATTTAACCAAGTTACTTGTTTTGGCCGATGGCGTGCTAGTGAACACGGGACAAGTAAGGGCTTGAGCTGTGTTTGTGTGATGGGGATCACTGTCTGGCATTCCTGCAGTCACCGTAAGGAGCATAGCATGTCCCAAACAGCCAGCTCCCCCAAAGAAAATAAGAGGTACATGCAGCAGATAGGACCCAACTTGAAGTCTGGAGCCCAGTTCAGCTAAACGTAGCTAGGATTAACGCACCCCCAAGTAACTCACAAATACATCAGAAAGAATGCAATGACCATGTTTGGATCCCTGAATCTAAGTGTTTTGCCATGCAGTATTATTGTGGCTTCAGCTGACTGAGGTTCAGGCTTTGTGAAAGACAGCATATTATTCAAAACAGCTCTCGCTGCAAGGAACAGAATCCTAACTCACACTAACCTACCCAAGAACAAATCAATTACTGGACCTGTGGCTTTAGGCAAAGCTCAACTTAGATCCTCCTTTAGTATGAATCAGCTGGTGTGACCAAAGATATACCCACCTACCAGTTCTCAAATCTAGTTTCCTTTGGCATCATTTGCAGGCAAGCTCCCTCGAAATGGTGAAAAACATGGTCTCCAGGACTAGAGCGCTAGGTTTGAATTCTACTATTACATCTAACATAAAAGCAAGAGAGCATCTCTTTCTTAAAATCTCTAGCTAAATGCCTGGGACGGGCTCTCACTGATTGTTTGATATACCAGGAACAAATCCCAAACTAAGTAGTCTTCTGGGGATACTGTGCTCTGATTGGCCGGTATGGGTCATGTGACCACCACCGAAGCTGATGTTGGTGGGAAGGGGATGAGTCAGTCCCCTGGGAACCCCAGGGGACTGCAAGTGAGAAAGGAATGGGTCCCCAAGAGAAAATTAAGACACTGTTACCAAAATGGAACACAGAGACAAAAATAACAGAAAAGCATAGCAGACAGAGCTATATATATAGTACTGGGATTCTTTCTTTTTCTGACTTAATGGAAAGAGCTTCCACTTTGCAGCTTCATACAAGTGCCATTAAGGCCTCTTAAGAGCTCTCCCGGGCAGGCTGGTGCGCTGGTTTTCAGCTCCTGCCTCAGCTTGGCTGCCCTGAACGGCCCTCCTCTACTCACTTGTCCTGGTATTTTCTCGTCTCTTGGCCTATTTGGGTTGTGGTTGTTTGGTTAGAACAAAGGGCTTTAGTTCTCTCCACACTAACCAAAGGGAAATGATCAAACCCCGACACTAAAAAAAGCCAGAAACTCAGCTCTGCCAGTTTTGCATAAACTAACCTAAATGTATAGCCAAATCTTGGATTTAGAAGCAGTAATTTATAATTCGGCATTTCTGAGCTGTTCCGGCCAAGCACAGAAGCAAGACTCTGACCAAGCATGGTTTTCAAGTGAAGCCAGCATGCTGGCCGTCTGTTCTGTAAAAAGCTGCATTCACCTCTGTTACTTCTCCAGGGTGACTCGGTCCATAAGTGATCTCTCGGAGCTCTTTTGATAGAGGGCACATGTGCATTTGGAAGGGGACCGGTCAACGAGAGCTGGTTCATACTGTTCATAGGAGTTATCCTGAAGCTTGTGCTGGGTGAATTCTCCTGCAGGTAGGGAAGAATGAGCACAGTGTCCATGCTGTACACCAGTAGAAAGATGACAAATGAAATCACTTATTCTGAAACCAGGTGGCTCCTTCTTATTGTTTTGATGCGGTATGGCCGCCATTTAGACAATGATTGACAATTTCTCCCTAAACCAAGCATCTGTCCCCCTCCCCTTTGTCTTCTTGGCAGCTAGTCCAGTCACTTCTACATTAAATACATGGCGAATTGGAACTCCCTACCAAGACTTCTACCACCACAGTCAAATGAGAGGAAAGCCTCAGACCAAGAAGAGATGAGATGTGTTTCTTGATGTTGCTGAATCCTTTTAACAAGTAAAAGGCAGCTTTATCTTGACTGTAAAATGACAAACTTGTGTAAAATGCATTTATTGATTTAAAATAAGACACAGGTAGTTAAAGACAAGGCAAGCATATTTTCGAGTTAATAGTCCACATTCAAATGGTAGAAGGCTGGAGGCCATTAGGAAGGGTTTCCAACCATTCACTGAACTTAAAAAATAAATCCTTTCTAAGAAAGAAATAAGATTTATGAATGGTGTTATTTTATAGTTGAGATTTATATTATCAACTGTTGAAAGAAATAAGGTTATTAGACCACCCCAAATCTTGTCTGCCATTCTTCCCATCAACCATCTTTATACGTCATCCACTGAGGATATTATTAAGAAACCTGATCTAAGCTGGTCATGATGGCACACCACTGTAATTGGGAGGCTGAGACAGGAGGATTATAGGTTCAAAGTCAGCCTCAGCAATTTAGTGCAGCCCTCAGCAACTTAAAAAATAAAAAGTGCTGAGGGTGTAGCTTGGAGGTAGAATGACCCTGGGTTCAATTTTTTTTTTTTTTTTTGGTTCAAAACCAAAAAAAAAAAAAAAAGTCTGAAGCCGGGCATGGTGACACACACTTGTAATCCCAGTACTTGGGAGGCTGAGACAGGAAGATCACAGGTTTTCAACCAGCCTCCACTACTTAGTGAGACCCTATTTTAAAAGAATATAGGGCGGGGAGTGTAGCTAGGAGG
>PVLC010042287.1:0-13019 GCA_004027655.1 Graphiurus murinus
AAGAATATGAATACTTCATTTCTCTAGGTTTCAAGTCTCTTACCTATAAAATGAAGATAACTTTCCCACTACTTCACAGGGTTATTCTGAGGAACACAAACAACTGAAGGGAAGGCAGATAAAAGCTTCTGTAGTTAGTCACAGAAAGCTGATATAAAAGCTGCAATTTATGAAATTCAACAATTGGCTTTTAAAATAAACTATCTCAACATAGTATCCTATGTAAAACAGAAAACCTTCCCTACAGTCTGCAATAAACGGTTAGTTAGGATATGGGGTATCCCCTAGAAAAACTTGCATTGACAATGCAATGATATTTAGAGGTGAAATAATTAAATCAGGGATCTACTCATCAGTGGATACATCCATTGGTGGATTAGTAATCTGAGTGGGTTTACTGGTGGTAACCATAGGCAGGTAGGGTGTGGCTGGAGGGCTTTGTCTATACAGAAGGTGGGAGGGGAGGGAGGCCTTGGGGGCTGTATCTGTCCCCTGGTCTATTCTTCTCTTGCTGCTTCTAGCTGCCCTGAGCAACTTTCTTCCACCGTGCCCCACCACCATGATGTTTTTGCCTTGGAGCTGGCCGACCTTGGACTGAACCTCTGAAACCAAATAAATCCTTCCTCCTCTAAGTTGTTTGTGCCAGGTATTTTGGCCACGGTGATGAAAATGCTAACTAATACAACTATGAAAAGCAGTGCCTGAATAAGCCCACCAATCCCTACTACCAGGATGCTATGTGCCTTATCTCAGAGCTGGGTCACCAGATAGGAAATGTGAGTTGTAGTTTCTAAGGCACACATCCAAAAATGATCATCTTTAATAAGAACAGATTATCCCTCTGCCCCCAGGCTGCCAAAGAGACCAAGTTTCCTTTATCTCTATTAATAACTGCTCAGCTATATGAGATCCAGACTAAATTAGGAGGACATAAACACACTCCCACTTAAGATATGATTTTATTGCTGCCACTTCTTTATCATAAAATTTACAGTAAGTGAGCAATTCTAAAATTCTCATTTCAACTGCTGCATGTTTCAGAAGAACAAAAAAGGCAACTGAGCTTGCTTTAGGCAATGCATCTCTGTACTTGGGTCCACGTGACGCTGGCTAAAAACATCTCCCTAAACAGTCCACGGAGTAAATTATTCTTTTGAACTCCTCTGAGGGGAAATGAAGCTTACATTTATCTTGACAGGAGGTGGTGAAGTCAAGTATAGATTTAGCATTTACAACTACTAGTGAGGAAAGCTCTTGGCATCCGACATTTAACATATAAAAGAGTCAATTACAATGAAAACCTGCTCCATGCCAGAAACACCCATTTACATGTAGCCTGCTACTAGCAATATTAATACTAGAGAGCCATATGAGCTTGAAATGCACTCAAGAATACGTTTGCAGCTGTTAAAATTGGATTCATTTAATAGTCTTTCTGCTTTCCTTAAAAAAAAGAAAAGGGAGAGGGGGAAAAAAGCTTAAAAGGAGAATTACCAGAGAAACCAATTTGGCTATAGCTACTAACAATTAATAAACTTAAGAAAAAAAAAAAAAAGTAACTACCACCATCACTAATGTGTTCTCTTTCCGAGTTTATGTCATGGATCCCTCTGGTATAATGAAACCTATGGACCTCTTTACCCTAGGTCAACAGAATATATTTTGTTTTAGAGATGCGGTCTTCTTATGTTGCCCAGGCTGGTCTCATGTGATCCTTCTACCTCAGCCCTCAGCCTCCTGAGTCAGTAGGACTACAGGTGCCCACTATATTGCCTGGCTGGCTCAGAATAATTTGTGTGTGTGTGTGTGGTACTGGGGATTGAACCCAGGGGCATTCTATCTCTGAGCTATATCCCCAGTCCTATTTTTTATTCTTTATTTTTGAAACAGGATCTCTCTAAGTTGCAGAGAGTCTTACTAAATAGCTGAGGGTGGCTGTGAACTCAGATCCTCAGGTCTCAGGCTCCCAAGTATTGGGATTACAAGCCCCCGTCACCAAGCCCAGCAGAATATTTTTTTTGTGTGTGGTACTGGGGATTGAATCTAGGGGCATTCTACCTTGAAGCTATACCTCCAGCCCTTTTTGTTTTGTTTTGTTTTGAAACAGGGTCTCACTAGGTTGCTGAGAGCCTTGCTACGTTGGTGAGGTCGAACTTGCGATTCTCCTGTCTCAACCTCCCAAGTACTGGGATTATAGATGTGCACCACCACGCCTGGCTGTCATCATCATCATTTTGGTACTGGGGATTGAACCGAGGGGCATTCTACCTTGAAGCTACAACCCCAGCCCTTTTTAAAATTTTGTTTTAATTTTGTGGCACTGGGGGTTGAGCTAAGGGGCATTTTACCTCTGAGCTACACCCCCAGCCTTATTTCTTTATTTTGAAACAAGGTCTCACTAAATTGTGGAAGGCCTCACAAGTTGCTGAGGCTGGCCACAAACCTGCAATCCTCCTGTCTCAGTCTCCCACGTACTGGGATTACAAGTGTGTGCCACCGTGCCCACCTATTTTTTGGTCTCACTAGGTTGCTGAGAGCTTGCTACGTTGTTGAGGTCGAACTTGCAATTCTCCTGTCTCAGCCTCCCAAGTATTGAGATTACAGGTGTGCGCCACCACACTCGGCTATCATCATCATCATCATCACCATCACCATCATTTTTGGTACTGGGGATGGAACCCAGGGGCATTCTACCTCTAAGATATACCCCTAATTCTTTAAAAAAAAAATCTTAAACAGGGTCTGGTTAAATTGCTGAGGGCCTTGTTAAGTTGCTAAGGCCAGGCTCAAACCTGCAATCCTCCTGTCTCAGCTTCCCAAATACTGGTATTACAGGCATGCACTGCCACACCCAGCTCAGAATAGTATTTTTAAACACATAAAATAAAATTGAATGCTGGACATGGTGGTGCACGCTTATAATCCCAGTACTTGGGAGGCTGAGACATAAGGATTGCAGGTTTGAGACCCTGTTTCATTAAGTTGCAGAGAGCCTCAAAATAAAGAATATAAAATAGGACTGGGGGTGTAGCTCAGAGGTAGAATGCCCCTAGGTTCAATCCTCAGTACTGAAAAAAAAAAAAATTAAATTACAAAGGAAGAGTCATATTAAATGTTTTTATCTGTAGACTCCCTGGAGCTCTGAAGCCTCAGGTTAAAAAGCCTGTTATAATCTTGTCTATTTATGCCCCAAACATAAGTTGTACCATTTATTTCATCCCCATAGAAGATAGCCCACTTCCTCTTAAAATTGTGCCAGACTGCTGTCTTCTTTTAACTTTTCCTTGTTTGAATCTATGCAGAAATTGGTTTTGGATCACAATACTATTATAAAATGTAACCCAGGCTCCTCGGGTATTAATGTTCATATAAGACCCTCTCTCTAGTAATGGTAATGAAGCAGAGCCAGTGGGACATGTCTTTGGGGAGAACTAACAATCTTTATTAGAACAAAACAGGATTGTATTTTAGTCCTTTCTTTTACTGATAGATATCCTAACTTTTAACTGGTTTATAAGCAAATTCACAAAAGCCACCTTGTATGAACCAGCTCTTAAAGCAGTATGTTCTACAACTGTTTTTGATGGGTAGGATCTAGTCACATTTATCTTACAATGTTTTCAAGCTAAAATTCTTCTAATGAGTCTATAGGGAATAAAATTTTAGGGCCCTGGTCACCTAATTCACCAATACCTGAGAACAAAATCAAATAATTTCTGAAACTCCTGGCCTAGATGGGCTCTCCTCCAAGTAAAGATAAAAGGACTTCCTAAATGCTTTTAGTAAGCTAAAGAAAAAAAGCCTTAACCCTAACCCAGCTTAACTGTCAGGCCCAGACATTGTTCCCAAACCTTACACTGTTTAGAGATAAACAGTACATTTGTACTATGAAAATGTGAAATTAACATAAGGTCACAAAAACATAAATAACTTTTAAATTTGCTTGTTTGGTGAAGGCATAATTTCCTGTTCATATCCTTAGAGGGCAAGATGATAATGTACTTCCTTAGTATGGCATGATTAAAAAGACACTAATGACAATAAACCTAATGTAAATTAGGCTACATTTCACATAAATCTGATGACAGTTTTTTTTTTTTTAAAACCAAGTATATTACAATTGACACAAAGGACAAATACTATATGATTCCATTTATATGAGGTACCTAAAATAGTCAAAATTCAGAGACAGAAAGCAGAATGATGGTTACCGAGGGCTGGGAGGAGATGGGAAACGGGAAGTTACTGTTTAATTGGTACAGTTTCAAATCGAGATGATAAAAGTTCTGGACATGAATGGTGGTGATGGCTGAGCAGCAGTGGGAATGTACTTAATGCTACTGAACTATATACTTAAAAATAATTAAAATAATAAGTTTGATGTTATATATACTATACCACAAGTTTTTAAATGGAAAAAAACATTAACTGGAAGTGTTCTTTTATGTTTTTTGTGGATAAAGGAACCATGGATGAAAGAAGCATAATACTCAGTCTTTCAAACAATATAAAAGACACATTTACTTGTAACAGTTCCTACTCCAATAATAAAACTTGTATGTTCCTTCAAGTAGTCCAAATCAGAGTATTCCCTCCCATCCATCCTCAAGGTGAGATAACAGCATTCAAACCCCACTCTCTACTTGGAGATATGCCGTAGACCAAAGTGTGCTGGCCATGCTGGGTGGAGAAGGTGGTGAAGGGTGAAGCTCTTACCTCCCACTGCCCTCTCTACCCGGCACAGCCCCCAGAGCACAGATTCCAGCAGGACTTCGGTGTTGGGTCATGGACTGCAAGTGTGCCAGAGCCTCTGGTGGTCCTGCTTGGTAAAAGCTTGAAGACATTTCTGTGAGGTCAGACAGACATATTGGAGACTGCAGAAGGGAACTTTTCTGACTTTTGGCTATTAAAAAGCAAGCACCCGCATGAATAAAAAAATAAAGGATTTAAATGTAAAATAAAGCAAATGAACTTTTCACCCTGTCTCACAATTTTTAGAATAATTTATAGTTCAACGTCATTTCAGGTTTTCAAAATGACTATGGGGAAAATGCTGCAAAAAAGATCACCAGCAACAATGAATATCTTTGTTGGTGCTGCCATAGGATGTTCCTTTTTTTTGCAGTGCAATATAATCCTGAGTATCGTAAAGAACATTATAAAGCATCCTTAAATCTATTTCTATTTGATCAGAACCACAGAACATTACAGATAGAAAGAATAATTGATTCTAGTCCATCTTTAGACAACAGATGAAAAGATCTAAGACTGAAAGTGGCCTGTGTGAAATTTTAGGACTAAAAGCAAAGACTAGAATCCAGCACTCCAAACAACTCTCAATCTCATAAAATTCTTTGAGGTCTCAGGACAGAGAAAGAGCAGGTAATATTTTGTGTTCTATCCACTGGGAATCTCTTTTACATAAAAGTCTCTTAGTTAAAATGTCTGGATAACCCCCAAAATACCAGGGCAGGATAGGTAATGAATAGGAGAAAATAGGTAATAAATCAGATTGCACACAATTTAATATTCCATCTGTCAAAGATCTTAACAGCTTAGTGAACACTACTACATTGAGACAGTGTATCCCACAGTATATTAATATTTATTAATCCTTTATTATTTCTATCTTGTGATTACAACTACATTTCAGGAAGAGAAAACATCACTACTGGGCATACATTTGACCTACCAATAGTTTAGAGCCAGCTAGCTTTGCTTTATCCACCAATTTAAGTGAATATTTGTTATTACATATCCAGTCACCTCTGTCACAGGATTTTCTATCTTTAATTTGGTGTGCATCTTTCAATTTTTATTACATAAGTGCTATGAAATATAAAATTTTCATATATCCCAAGTTTCATTTCTTGTTTTTTTATAAAAACTAAATGCTCTGTATCTAAAATGTAGGAATGTTCTTCGGTTAACCAATCCTCATACTGATTTTTCTGATGGGAGGCACTTTAAGTCATATATAAAAAGTACTTCTTATTGGCGAATAAAATATAACTTGATTATTCACTAGTAATTTTGAGGTTATTTGTATACTATAGTCATTTAATATTTGTGTTGATCTTAAAAGTTTTATTCAGTTTTCCCTAAACATTAGCCAAGGTTAGCTGCATCGAAATCACCTGAGGAAGCCAGGCATGGGTGGCGCACGCTTGTAATCCCAGCATTTGGGAGGCTGAGACTGGAGCATCTGGGTTCGCGGCCAGCCTCAGCTATCTAGTGAGGCATTCCACAACTTAGTGAGACTCTGTTTCAAAATAAAGAATAAAAAATAGGGCTGGGGGCATAGCTCAGAGGTAGAATGCCCCTGAGTTCAATCCTCAGTACCGCAAAAAAAAAAAAAAAAAAAAAAAAAATCACCTGAGGAATTTACTTAAAAATATATATGTAATCTCAGGACCTGACTCAGATTATTTTATACTAGAGTTTAATCAGGCAGTTTGAATAGATAAATCATATATCCCAACACCCACTGCTGTATAACATACTTTTATTACTTCTTTTTTCTGAGAAGGCAAGTCAAGTCAGGCCTATCTTGACATAGTATCAGAAAAACCGGTTCTGAATGGGTGCAGTGGCATATTATTCCTGTAATTTCAGCTACTTGGGAGGCCAAAGCAGGAGGACCAAAAGTTTGAGGCTAGCCTGAATAACTTAATGAGACCCTGTCTTCAAAATCAAAAAGGGAAGCTGAGCGTGGTGGCGCACGCTTGTGATCCCAGCATTTGGGAGGCTGAGACTGGAGGATCCGGGTTCGCGGTCAGCCTCAGCTACCTAGTGAGGCCCTCCACAACTTAGTGAGACCCTGTTTCAAAATAAAGAATAAAAAATAGGGCTGGGGGTATAACTCGAAGGTAGAATGCCCCTGAGTTCAATCCCCAGTACCACAAAAAAAAAAAAAAAAAAAAAATCAAAAAGGTCTAAGGATGTAGCTCAGTGGTAGAACACTGGTCTAGCATATGCAAGGCTTAGGATCCATCCCCAACACTGCATTAAAAAAAAATCACGTAATTCATTTTTCAAGACCCTATGGCAAAGCCGGGCGTGGTGGCGCACGCTTGTAATCCCAGCATTTGAGAGGCTGAAACCGGAGGATCCAGGTTCGCGGCTAGCCTCAGCTACTTAGTGAGACCCCTCCGCAACTTCGTGAGACCCGGTTTCAAAATAAAGAATAAAAAATAGGGCTGGGGGTGTAGCTCGGAGGTAAAATGCCCCTGAGTTCAATCCCCAGTACCACAAAAAAAAAAAAAAAAAAAAAGAGAGACCCTATGGCAAAATAAAAAGGGCTGGAAGTGTAAGCATGGAGGTAGAATGCCCCTAGGTTCAATCCCCAGTACCAATTACTTAATTAAAATAAAATGCTCTAGCCCAGCCTGGTGGTGGCACACACCTGTAATCCTAGTATACGGAAGGCTGAGACAAGGGGATCACAAGTTTGAGACCAGATTCAACAAACCCCAGTGAAGAGGAATCAAGTCCTGCCTTGACTTTTTCTAAAATATGTTGTCCTCAGCAGAAGTAACTCCAAAGATAAAGCAACAAAGACCTTGACCACCCTGGAAATTAGTTTCCTAGTGCCTCCCAAAACCTTTCTTTTACATCCTGATAATTGACAGTAAAACCAATTTTCAGTCAGGCATGGTGGCGCACACTTGTAATCCCAGTACTTGGGAGGCTGAAACATGATGATCATAGGTTCACGGCCAGCATTAACTGCGTAGTGAGACCCTCCGCAACTTAGTGAGACCCTGTTTAAAAATAAAGAATAAAAAATAAGCCGGGTGTGGTGGCGCACACTTGTAATCCCAGCATTTGGGAGGCTGAGACCGGAGGATCCGGGTTCGAGGCCAGCCTCATCTACTTAGTAAGGCACTCCACAATTTAGTGAGACTCGGTTTCAAAATAAAGAATAAAAAATAGGGCTGGGGCTATACCTCGGACGTAGAATGTCCCTGAGTTCAATCCCCAGTACCGCAAAAAAATAAAATAAAATAAATAAAAAATAAAAAATAGGGCTGGGGGTGTAGCTCAGAGGTAGAATGCCCCTGGGTTCCATCCCTAGTACTGCAAAAATAAATAAATGAATAAATAAATAAATTTCAATTTCAGATGTCTAAGCAACCTGCTTTTTGCTCTTGTGTTTACTGGGAGTGATATAACAAAATATGATAGTCATAAAGCTATGTGTAGAGCTGAACCTGTCCAGGTCAGACCTGATTTGTACTCTGAAGCCTGAAATAGAACACAATAATTACCTGGCAGTCCTGGAAAACTAAGGCAACTTTGTTCTTTAAGTCTGTATTACATTTTAAAGGGGGAAAATTCAACAAATAGTAACATTGAAGGAAATTAGTGCTGATTTAGGATTGATTAGAAGACTGTGGGGGTTGTTTGTTTTTAAACATCTGGAAGGAAGGAAAAAAGAATCAACCAAAGGCAGGTTTTTAATGGAAAAGAGAGAATGACTTTATCTTACATGTAACTGTAATACAGCAAGAAGTACTGTAACACAGAATTCCAGATCTATGTCACACATGCTATGCAAATGGATAAATGTATGAAGTAACTAGTCAGGCCAAGAAAGGAATGTCCAAAGTAAGCCATGGCTACAAACTGGATAATATGGCCAGAATATAAGAATATAGGGTGAGTGAATTAATTGGAAAAAACAGCAGTTATTTTTAGCCTACAAATAATCTAAAATGTACATATAACACATGAATATATGAGAATAAAAAATAAGGCAAGAAGTTTTTTTTTTTAATTTTGGTTTACCTATTCTATTATTACAGCACCTTGTGAAAAATAACAATCCATCAGAGAAAATAGTAAAATTATATACTGAACTAGAGATTCAGAATTCAAACTGTCCAAGATGAAAATATCTCAAAATCCTCTTATAAATAATTGTAATGTTTTCTGGAATTTTCATTATGGAGGCAAAATCTACTATAAGGCTGAATCTGTAAGTTTAGGAAAGACTGTTCATCAAGAAGAATACTTTCTCTTTGCCCAAAGTTTTAATCAGGAGATGTGGCTGACAACAGAATAAAGCTTTTGTTGTAATCCTTCCTGCCAGAATCCATTTACGTTTCTTTATTCATCAAACTTTTTCTTTGTTGTGCTGACTTCTTATATGGGCCAAAGGTCTGGTCACCTAAATTTGAAAACATCTACCACAAATCTCCAGCATTCTCCAAAAAATAAAAAAAATACAACTCAATTTTTAGTTTCTCTACAGGCTAGTCGATGTGATGCTCCCTCCCCATATTCTGGCTTTGCTATACATAAAGACCTCCTATTTCCAAATGTTGGTGATTTGAAAGCCTAGCTAATGATCAGAATCTTCATTTGAAAAGTAGATTAGTAGCCCATCAGACATGACTCAATCTCTTTGGACAGGTCCACATGATTTTGATTTAAGTCATATTAAAAAACCACACACTGAGCATTTAGATTAGTTACTTGGGATGGCAAGGTAAGGGCACTCTTCAAGTAAACAGAGAATAAATGTAAATTGTAAAAGCAGAAAAATGTAAATGCAAAAGCAGAAAAGTGGAGAAACACTATTTTTCATTAACAGAAGGGCTATTAGACATATTCAATATTTCATATTCAAATATTTCATATTCAAATGAAAATACAAAATGCATTTCAATGTAAAATTAATTTTGAATTATCTATTATTTTAGATTATCAGTGACACCATTCCATTAAATCTAGAGTATAAAAACAACTACAAAAACAGCATTTTACCAGTTCTCATTTTTAGAATATCCTGCGTTACAGAATACAGTAAGGAAAGAATATATTCAAAATGAGTAAGACCTATCAACCCCTATTCATACTGTGAGCATTAAGTCAAATCACCAATTGAGGCTGATAATTTTCTTTCTTTCAGATCAAGTTTTCCTACTGCTCAAGAAAGTTATGTTGGATAATAGAGTTATAATGTCTGCATAGTTATGATTTTCCAAAAGGAGTAAAAATTAGAAGAAAAAAAAATAACCCTACCAACAAAGGAACTGCTGTGGCTTGTTTTCTGCTTTGATGACCACCAATTTTTTTTTTTTTTTAATAAGAAGGTCACATCAAAAGGTGAAATAGAATCCAACCCAGAAAGATTGGACCCCAAAAGGCACTGCTGAAATTACTGATCTGAAATGCTCAAAATGCATTCTCTTCATTTGCCTTTTTCCAATGGTCCATCCAGTATTTAATGACATTTACTGTACAAAGAACAAAAGGACCTGCAGGCTGATGTGAATACAGCTCTCCACACAAGCAAAATGTAAATGTGGAAGATGGATTATGACTGCTTATGCAGATAGGACATAAAACCCTTAGCTATAGATCAAGAATACTACCACACCAAAGGGCAGACCTTCAGGGAGTCCTTTAACCTAAACCCACTCTCAGACAACAGCCAAAGCACACTCAGCAGGGGCAAAAAGAAACTGAAGACAATATTTCCAAAAAGGACTAGTTACAAACAGGAGCAAACCTGGACTCTTTACTCACCATTTTAATACTGCTGCCAACTATAACAGATTTAAATCTGTACACATGAAAAAGTGGAAAAAGTCCTAAAATGCAACAGTTTTGATAAAAGAAGGTATTGACTAAAGATTACTACAGTTAACAATGCTACAGTACAAACAATGGCAAAGGGGATTTGGCACCACAGTTACAAAGTAAAAGCATGCACTGTTAATATACTTTAGATGTCTCCAAACATAAAAGGCCATGAAGACAGAAAACAAGGGGCACCTGGTACAAAACTCCCTATGACTGAAACAAACAAGCAGGAATCAAATTGGTCAATTTAGTAGATATGTAGCAGCAAAGTCACTGGTTCTGTTTGGAACTTAGTAATTTGCATTTTTAATTGACAGCTGCCCTGGATGTGTCTGTATCTAAGAAGTTCAGCTGCCCTGGATGTGTCTGTATCCAAGAGGCTGACTATTATACCACATCAACACTTATCTAGTAATTTGGTAAGTAGCATAAACAAAATTAACCTTCAACCATAAGCTTAAAGAAGAGAGAGTTAGAATCTTATTGCAGAACTCTCCAATGTAATTACCATTTAGAAACTCTTGAAGGTACTTTGAACAGGATAGTAATATAAATCCATCCAAAAAGAAAAAAAAAAAGCGCTGTACTTATAGTCCCTATAACTGGAAAGAATTTTTTATGGAAATATATTCTGACCATACCAAGAGTTAAAAACAAAGAATTCCTACTCAGAGGAATATTTTCAAGATGATCTGGTCAAATCATGTGCATAGTTAAGATTGTGTTTTAATAAAGATTCTTTTGCAAATAAAGAAATAAAATTAGTAGTAGTTATTCTTCTCTTGATGGAAAAAAAAAAAAAAACTTTAGAAATGAACTATTGGTAAATTGTTAAGAAGGAAAAAAAAAGCTACATATTGAAGTTCTGGAATGCAGCACCTCAATAAATATCTGCCCTAACCATTTGAGATTATAAAATCCAAGTGATGTCTTGATGATCAAATCACACTTTACAGTTGTCCCAATTCCCATGTCTGACTTGAGCATCTCATGTCAATTTACAAGTTCCCTAATACAGAAGATTGTGCTAAAGAGTGCTAAGATTCTGCATGCTGCTGCCATTCCCTGGTCCCGTCATGCTTGCAGCTGCCCCATGAGACAACAAAAGATGTCTGGTCTCAACACTCCATACTGTTGTAACTAGAAAAGAAGAACATTCTTAATTAGAAAACATTTACGAAGCTAAGAAACATAATACAACAGCACTTTAACTAAGTTGTTTGAAGTTTTACCTGTTATTAACATCCACCCTCTTCAATAAAGTCCACACTCCTTTAAGTTGTTTTTAATGATGACATCTGTAACAGCATCAAAAACAAACTGCACATTCTTGGTGTCTGTGGCGCAGGTGAAGTGAGTATAGATCTCCTTGGTATCTTTTCTCCTGTTCAGATCTTCAAACTGGCATTGGATGTAAGCAGCTGCCTCTTCGTATGTATTGGAACCTAAAACAGACACTCATATGGTCAGTTGAAACTGTAGCAGCTGTCAGGCAATCACCATTTACTTACAAAGAGAGGGAACATGATGCAATTGAATGCAGACAGATTTATATATCTATAATCATTAGGTTTTTCTATAATCACTAGATTCTTCATCAGAGCACACTCCCATTGTATCTAAAATAAAATCACCAAACACAAAGGGTGGGGAAAATAACCAGTTTCTCCCCCTTTCTTTAGATATTTCAACTGAAAAATAACTAGAAAGTATAAAAATAAATTAAGGAAGTAGGAGGATACATTTCTAAAGAACACAATGGTTTAAAAGGTCAGAGAAAGCCTATGCTCCTTGGAGATATCTTGAAATAAGCAATTCTAAAGGGTAAGTCATTCTTTTCAAAATCTTTCCTCGGTTTCTGTGTGGTGGGGGTGGCTGGGAGGAGATGCTAGGGACTGAACTCAGAGGTGTCTGAACTACATCCCTATTTCATTTATTATTTTGAAACAGGGTCTCACTAAGTTGCTCAGGCTGGCCTAGAACCAGCAATCCTCCTGTCTCAGACTCCCAAGTACTAGGATTACAGGCATGTGCCACACATCATCTGCTTTTTAAACTATTTTGTGAGCCAGGAGTGGTGGCACATACTTGTAATCCCAGTACTTGGGAGGCTGAGATTGGAGGATTATGGGTTCGAGGACAGCCTCAGCAAATAGTGAAACTTAAATCACCCAAGCAAGACCCTGTTTCAAAATTAAAAAAATAAAATTGGGCTGGGGATGTAGCTTGGAGGTAGAATCCGCCTAGGTTCAATCCTCAGTGCCACAAAAAATTAAAAGATTAAAAAAACCATGTTGTGAGCCAGGCATATTGGCGCACGCTTGTAATCCCAGCATTTGGGAGGCTAAAACCGGAGGATCCAGGTTCGGAGGTAGAATGCCCCTGAGTTCAATCCCCAGTACCGAAAAAAAAAAAAAAAAAAAAAA
>PVLC010042288.1:0-13019 GCA_004027655.1 Graphiurus murinus
AATCTTTCAGGGCCAAGGTCATATTTGTGTTTTCCAATGTCCATATAATTACAAAACCAATTCTTTATTCTGATAAAAAGGAGGTAGAAAATGTGCTTTTGCTTTTCACTTTCCACATGGGCACCAAAGCAGAGTCATTTGTGCCGCTGCACAGCTCCAACTACTGAGTTCCTGTCTGCCTGACCACATCATTCCTTTGGGCCTAACAGACTTTTAGTGGGGTGTCTTGCCTGGTATAGATTGATAATGCTCACCTATGGACTCAAGTTAATTCCACCACCAACCTCCTTCTTGCTTACTTCATTCCCCCACATAAATTGCACTTCCAAAAATAGGAAGCTCTATTGTGTGAAATCAGCTTCCATTCTTAAGGCCAGAGCTATCTCAGCAATGGCAGGTGGGGCAGAAGTGCCCATTTCATTTCAAAGATTTGTGGGTGCTCACTAGGAGAGCAGATGAAGTTCATTACTACACAGGAAAGAAGATGAATCAGGGTTAGACTTGGAACAAGGTTTCTATTGGGTACTCTAGGGCTAGGGCTGGATAGACTAGTCTAGGGCCATAATGGGACTGGTAGGATTGGGGGAATCAACATATAGGAAAAATAAAGGGTTAAATTGCTTTCTTAGGTTGAGATAGTAGTCAGGCCTTTTTCAATCCATACTGTAAGAAACCTAAATGAAACTTCCAAGGAAGAAGGTTAAAAAAAAAAAAAGTAAATTGTAGGAAAAAAAACCCCATCATCCCATGCATTAAATTGTTTCCTTTATATACCACAAATACCAAGACAAATAAATGAAAATCTTCAAATACATATGAATTTTACTTAAAACATTCCATATTAGGCTGTCTATGTCAGGGGAAGGTATTAGTCATGGGAATTAACAAACTAGGTCATATTTGACTCAGAGCAAAGATATTTTCAGTTCAAGGCAAAAATTTCAGGCTAAATGGGGCAGGTATGTAATGAAAATAAACAGGAGTTATTTTCCTTGTTATCTTCAAAGGACTATTTTCCTTGACCAAGAGAACATTTTCATCTTGCTTATGCTGAATTGTTCAAGAGAACAAAGCAGTTTGGCAAAGCTCAACATGTTGGGAGGTTTTTCCTTGTGGATTAAGCCTGATCAGGCATCACTGTCTCCAAAATCTCCAAATGTAAGCTCAAAGATTCTCAGGGTTTTCCTTGAGGGCCTCTGTGCACATTTGGGGTATTGCTTATAACTCTTCTGAGCCTGTTCCTCCATCCAAAAAATGAGGAAACAGGACGAAGTCAGTAGCCTGGATGCTGGCTGTGCATTGGGATCTTCTGTGGACTAAAAAATATTCTGTTGCCCAAATCCCCTTGTAGGAGGTTCTAATTGGTACACCTGAGGAGTGACCTTGGAGTTTGTCTTTTATCAGGTGATTGTGCTGTGTTATCAAAGGTCTAGGACCACTTGACTAAATGATCTCTTACGCTTTTAAAAGATGGAAATGGATTTGGCCTGGGGAGAACAAATTAGGGCTGCCTGTGGAGACCTTTCTGAACTTTTTCCAAGAATTCACTACTGAGAATGAGATTAGAAGAGTTTGTTTTTCTGACCTGGTAACCATGATCAATTCAAAGCTTGTCACTTGGCCCACCTCAGTGACCGGGTCACCATTGCCATTTCATGACATGACATTCTTGGCACAAAGCTTTTGATTTATACTTGTTTGTATGAACAGAAACAAGTGCCCCTTGCTTACAAATAAAGGAGTAGTTCTCTATTAATAGAAATTGGTTTAGGATTGCAAAGGGAGGGGTGCCATTGCTAATGTCAAGATATGAATTCTCATCTCTCTTTCAATGCTCTCATAGTATTAGAAAAGTGGAGTTAACAAAGATATATGATTACAATGCACCAATTAATTAAAAAAAAAGTGGAGTTATAAGTGGAGTTCTGGTTAGAATTTGAGACCTGGGCTAAGAAAATATATGTCTTCTCTCTATCTTCCTTTCTAGCATTGTGTTAAAAAAAACCAAAAACCAAAAAAACTTGCATTGGATGAATGTGTTCAATTGGTGGCAGCAAAGTACTGTTAGAAAATTCTGAGAGGGTTTGGTCTTGGATATTTTGAAGAGAAACAGAAGGAACAAAACAGCATGTATAGAAACATCCATGTTTTCCGTTAACCTGCAGAGCTATAAACTTATTGCATGTGCTCAGGAAAAAGAAAAAATGTGTAAAAGGAAGATCTCTTGCTGTCTCTGTCTGAATCTAATTCCCTAAATATGTTCCTTGTTTCCAAATATGGAAGTAGTATATGCATCTGCTTCAGATGGTGAATTTAGACAGGTTGTGATCCCAAAAGGTGGGTATGTGAAGATTTATTGTTGGTTGTCATGTAAATTTATTAAAATGGCAGCTTTGATCTTGAAATACATCCAGACAAGATTAGTGATTTTGCATCTGGGGAAATCAAGTATTTGATGCAATGAATGGATAAGAAGGCTTTACAATTCCACATCAGCAAAGATAAAATATTCAGTATTTAAAAGGCTATTTTAGAATTTTAGTTTAAGGGGAACTGTAATAAGTGCCAAAGAACACTAGGCAGTATCTGACTAATATATAGACTAGTAGGGTTTGTAAGCAATGAACAGATGGAAATAAATGAACAAAAATGAAATGATAATTGGAAAATTAGCACTGTGAATAGATAGAGACATTTTATGGTTTATATCCACAGTTTTCTGCCTATGCCCTGGTGAATTAATCATTATGTCTGTAAAATTGGGTGCTAATTCAGGGGCAAATGGATAATTGAACCCGAAACTGGCCCACTGATTGTCTTGCAGTTGTGCTACTAACTATCTAAGTGATTATCATCATCCAAAGTGATTCATTCTTTTGGAGAAACTGTCATTAGTACTCACACCATTATTGTGAGATATAGGGGGGAGAAGATGCATGTAATTGGAGAAAATGCATACTCAGGAAGGGTCTCCAGAAAAACTCTCAGGTGTAATCAGAGGAGCATTGATCTCCTAATGAGAGACCACCATCTAGAAAAATGGTTAAAATGTGAAAACACTCAAAGTTAGCAATTTAAATAGTAAATATAAATAGCCAGATGTGATCTTTTTATTTTAATGCTAAACATTAGAGTATCAGATGAACATTAATATTTCTAAATTAAAATTCAGATTGTAGTCCTTTAAAAATCTCCTTTCTACATAGTTTTTATTATATAAAGTTTTTTGAAACTTTTTTGCATTTTCTAGTAAAGTAGTTTTTACTTAGATTGTTAATTATTTTATGTTAGTTGATTAAAAGCTTACAAATATTAGATGGTTATTTCTTAATTTCAAAATACTTGAGTGTTAAAATAGCAACTTATAAATTATCCTGCAGCCAAGTCAAATAGACACCATCAAAATTGAACATTCTGGGTTAAATTTTCAAAGTAGTTTGGAATGTAACCATGTAAATCCCATTTTCCAAACCTGAAATGTTATTGCATGTGCATAATTCTGAGAATATGTCCTAAAAATGCTATTTTCTGTCCCTGTCATCATATTGTCAGTCAGAACAAAGTTTGTTTCTTATTAATCATCTGATTTTGAAAATATGAGAAGGCAACAGAATATTGTGAACATAAACACTTCACTCATGGGAAATATATGGTTGGAGATTAGAAAAAAATGTAAGAAATTTTGTAAATGAAATGTCTCTTTTTATTATAGCAGATTCTAAAAGAATATGCTGCATATAATTTCCATTTAAATATAGAAGTAAATCATTTCATATGCTTTTTGAAATTGATATGACAGTTACCTAGTGTCAAGATGAACTTTCAGAAATGGACTCCCTACAATATGAATTTAACTAAATAGATGTCATTAAATTTTGAACACTGTAGGTTAAAATTTCAAAGATGTTTGGAATGTGGAATCAACATAGGAAATTTTGACTTAAGTGGCCCTGAAACCTGTGTTTGAAAAGCAAATCATGTGGGATTCTGATGGGAATCAGGATTGAAAATCAGTGGCCCATTGCTTACAGAGAAGGTGCCATGGCCAGAGATCATGGTCCATCATCAGATGGTTGATTTCTTTCTACCCTTCTGTTGAAGGTCCTATTATGAGTTGCTGTCAGATAAATAAGAAATGGTAATATTTGAACATTGCAGACAGGTAACCTTCACAGCATGGTTATCTAACATTTCTATTTTTTTTTTTTTTGTGGTACTGGGGATTGAACTCAGGGGGCATTCTACCTCTGAGCTATACCCCCAGCCCTATTTTTTATTCTTTATTTTGAAACTGGGTCTCACTAAGTTGCAGAGGGCCTCACTAGGTAGCTGAGGCTGGCCGCGAACCTGGATCCTCCGGTCTCAGCCTCCCGAATGCTGGGATTACAAGCGTGTGCCACCACACGCGGCTTAACGTTTCTATTTTGCCTTGTCTTTTTTTTTTTTTTTTACCTGTACATATGTGAACAAACATGTAATACTAGCTCTAAATGGTTCAAGACAGTTGATTGTTAAAATTTCAAATCAACAGCTGTTAAATTGTTGAATTTTTAACCATTATCAAAACCAAATTATATAAATTTACTACATACTTAAAATATTTTTATTGGTGCATTGTAATTAAACATTATAGTGAGATTGATGCATTCATATGTGCACATGTCACATGGCGTATGTCCTTCCACATCCCACTGCACTCTGCCCTCCTTTCTCTCCATACATGCTAGTGAGATTGGTAGTGATGCCTTCATGTATGGGCATAACATTATTTGTACTATTCCCTCCTCAAGCCTCTTCTCTCTCCCTTCCCTATCTCCTTTCCCCACTATTCTACTGGTCTTTCTCCTCATTTAACTAAAGTCCCTTTTGTTTTCTCTTTTCTTTCTAGCTTCTTCATATGAGACTGACTGATCTTACTTAAGCATAATATTCGCTCGTTTCATCCATTTTTCTGCAAATGATATAATTTTGTTCTTCTTTATGCTGAGAAAAAAATCCATTGTGTGTATATCCCACATTTTCTTTAGCCATTCACCTCTTGACAAACACCTAGGTGGGTTCCATAATCTGGCTATTGTGAATTGTGCTGCTCTATACCACATGGGTATGCATGTATCATTATAGCATTCTAATTTTAATTCTTTTGAAAAGATGGTGAAGAGTGGTAAAGCTGGGTCATATGGTGGTTACATTCCTGGTCTTTTGAGGAACCTCCATATTGATCTCCATAGTGGTTGTACTTAAAAATATTCAGTACTCAAAACATTACTTCTTACTTCCTTTATTACTTTTAGCTATTATCTCTGCTGTCGAAGTTGCATATATAAATTGGCTGATGAAAAAGATACTACTTTTAATCTTTTCCAAACTTGCCCCTCAGTGACTTCATGTTGGTAGATTGAAATTGACCAAGTGAGAGTCTTTATACTACAGCAATCAGCAAATGATGCAAATGTCTCATTGTCTAAATCTTATGTCTTGTTGATTGTTTAAATTTTAGAAATGATATAGAAAATAATGGAGTTAATAGATTTTCAAGAATAGCAATTCATGCTAAATTATAGGTACATGAAATTTATAATAAAATATTGTATATCCTGTTTTTGTGGATTATTATATATCTTTTAATAAATATATATCTTTTAATAAAATATGCATATATGTATGTGTGTATATATTATATATAAAATACTTACATAGATAAAAGAACATTTTTATATATAGCACATATGTATTGATCTTTTAAGTATTCATTCCCAAATGGAAGTGTGTTTGTTGGGAATAACAATTTAAATATAATTTTCTGACAACACCTTCCTCTGAAACCTGCTAATTACAATTACAAGGAGGAGTGGGATTTTTTTTTCCTGCATTGCTGAGTATTGAACCCAGGGCTTCATGCAGCTCCGCAAGCACTCTGTTACCAATCTACATCCTATGTCCCCAGTCCGTTTTCTGTTGCTGTAATAGAATAGTACAGCCTGCATAAAGTGAGTGCCATGTAATCACAGTAATTGGGAGGTTGAGATAGGAGGATCACAGGTTCAAGGCCAGTCCGGCAATTTAGCAAGGCTCTCAACAAGTTAGAGAGAATCTGTTTCAAAGTAAAAAAAAATAGCAGTGTGGCATCACAGAACGAGAGAGGAAAGTGAAAACTGGAGTTTGCTTTTGTTTCATATAAAGCCACTAATGTCATTGTGTAAACCTCACCCTCATAGTCTCATTAACCCTAATGACCTACCAAAGGCTCCCCTTCTGAGTACTATCAACATATGAGTTTGGGGATTAAATTTTTACACAAGAACTTCTGGGGACACATTTATATTATAGCAGGAATCATTGAATGAATCTTATGTCACATATAAATAATCCTAAAGGAGCAATAATGTAATTCAGCTACTGTCCTTGTTAGATATGATTAACAGATAGCAGATACTAAGGTCATGTGGACATCACCTCCCCCAGGAACCTAAGGCTCAATGGAATAATGAATAGTGGTAAGAAGCATACCAACCACAGTCAAGCTAACTTCAAATGATAATTCTCTATACACATTAAACTATTTGGAAAAATATTAGAACAGAGTCTTTCCATTCCCTTGGCTTCATTGCTCAGGCAGGAAATATACTGTGTCTTCTAGTGCAGTGTTATGAAAATCAGGGATTGTTCATCCGTTTTGTGTGGGCCAGCTATATGGGTTCCCAGCATGCATGCCCATCTGTCCTGCCATAAAACCTTTAATTTTCTATGCCTGTAGTTTTTACAAAACTACTGGCAGAAAATGAAATGATCATGATTCTGTATATCAGGTTGGTCATTTTGAGCCCATATTTCTCTATTCTGAGACTGATACCTGGTCCTCTACAGGGCTTACCAGGTGTCCAATCTAAATCGATGGGAACAATCATTCTCTTTCTAACCTGACATATCCAGTTTGCCTGGAAATCAGCAGGTTTTCTTTCCAACCATCCAATTAACATCTAATTGCCTTTCTACTAAGGAGAAGGTGAAGGTTGCTAGAACTACTAGGTAGGAAGTTTATCCAACTTGTACTTTTTAGACATAGGCTTGGATATACTAATGGGTAAATGATTTTACACACACACACACACACACACACACACACATACACACACTTTCTTGAGTGACTGGGCAAATATAATTTAAATTATTTGAAAGATGTAAACTAAGACAAAACTGTGCCTTATGTGAATATCTCCTTTCTTGCCACCTAAAGAAAAACTGGACATATTTGCTGATATGTACATCTTACTTTAACATTTTTAGTTATACGTTTGATATCACAGTTATTTTATAACTCTTATTTTCCAATATAAGTAGGATCTCCTGGGGGAATTGCCTTTTTGATGCTGCTGTCAGGAAAACATGAGATTTCTGAGAGAAATGAGTTGTTCCTCTATGTTAAATGAAAGTAGGGCAGGAGGATTTGTGGAGAGAATAAAGAGAATGCCAGGGTCTAGTGGGGTATTAGGAGTACACAATGTGTAGGGCTGAGAAATAGAGAGGCAGATGAAAGAAGAGACAAAGATGAAGAACATGGAATCTTAGCACATCAGAGGTGGTTGCCAGGATAGGCAGAATCATGGTTATTCAGTTGCAGGGCCTGACACGCAGTAAAGTGAGAGTGTGGCCCATTAATATATAACTGTCAACCCAGCATGATGGTGCGTGACTTTAATCTCAGTATTTGAGAGGCTGAGACAGGAGGAACACAGTTTTGAAGCCAGCCTCAGCAATTTAGTGTGATTCTCAGCCCCTTAGAAAGATTCTATTTCAAAATAAAAAATAAAATAGGGCTGGGGGAATAGCTTGGAGGTAAAACACCACTGGGTGCAATGCAATTCACACACACAGACACACAGACACACACACACACACACACACACACACACACACACACACACTGTCTATAATTAAGATCCATAGCCAGCTCAACAGGAGAGATCATGTGAGATTCTGTGTGACAGATGAGAAAGATAGAAGAACAGAGATGAATTGTGGACCTATACTTGTTGACCCAGATACTGGTGGCTAATGTAATTTGGTCAGAGAAATTAGAAGTATAAGTAAACTCAGATTTGTTCAGGTACTTATAAGCAGATATGTTTTTATTTGTATAACTAGGCTGGAATGTTTTATTCAAGTGTTCAATAAACTTTATATTCTCACCTATGCTCTAAAATAATTTTAGCTCCTGTCTGTTTCTTAGTGTTTGTACTCTTTAGATAGTCTACAACTTCCTTAACCTATGAACTCATCTTTTTTTCCCTTGAGTTCATCCTCTTACTTGGTTTTTATGTTTCAAAGGCCCTGAGACCAAATTGAAGATAGATTTGTGGAACAGAAAAAAAGGCCAGTGTGGAGAAATGAAAGAGAATGGAGGAGGAGAGAGTGTGTGTATGTGCTGTATTGTATTATAATCACAATGGGTTGCCACCAATTGAGTGACTGTATGAATAGGATGCTTGGATGCATTAAATGTCACCAGCAAGAGGTATCGCATGAAATCATGGGAGCATTGCAAGTGGGAGAGTAACATCTTTTGATTTACATTTTAAAAAGTTCTACTCCTCCTTTTATGTGAGGAATAGATTGCAGAAGAAAACCATGGAAGCAGGAAAGCAGTTAGACCACTGAGGCTGTACAGACCAGAAATGATGATGCATAGATGAAAGCAAGCCATAGCGGAGATGGAGGTGGACAGATTGGAGTGTTCTTTAGAGGTAGAATGAACTCCATAATATCAAAATCATATCTTTTATTTAAAATTTATTTTTAATAACAAAATTATGCTTTTTATAAAACAAACCTCTCAAAGTTGTTATGAGGATTATCCAAGGTAGTATGTACAAGTTGTCACAGTAAGTGAATTTTTTTTATTTTGATGAATGGACTTTTAGGTAAATATTGGAGAAGCAGCAATGGGAAGTAGGGAGTGGAAAGAGTATATGCTTCTAAAATGAGAATAATCTGGTTTCTGACTTCTGTTTTGCCACTTAATCACAGAGTCCTACTTTCTCATTATCTGTTGCTATTCTAGATTTCCCCAAACCTTAGCAACTTCAACAACAAATGCTTATTTTCTCACAAATGTTTATATTGAAGTGAAGGTAAAATATTTAGACTAAACTGAGGTGGGTGGCTCTGGTTCAGGTCTCTCGTGAGGTTGCATTCAAAATAATGATCAAGGCCACTGTCATCTGAAGGCTTGGCTGGAGCCAAGAGAACTGCTTCGAGCTGGCTAACTCATGTAGCTGTTGGCAGGGGTCCCAGTTCCTTGCTATACTAACTTTTTAAGTCAGGTTGTTTTAAGAATTGAATGTTTATGCTCCTCCACATTCATATGTTCAAGCTCTAATGTGACTATATTTGGCAATAGATCATGTGAGGAGGTGAAAAGGTTGAGATCTAAAGGGTATGAATCTAATCTGATAGGGCTGGTATTTGTATAGTAAGAGGAAGAGATGTCAGGCTTGGTCATGTGAAGGTGACCATCTGCAAGCCAGAAAAAAAATCTCTGATGCAGAAATGAAATCAGCTGGCCCTTGATCTTGAATTCTGCAACTTCTAGAACTGTGAGAAATCAATTTCTGTTGTTTAAGCTACCCGGTCTCTGGCATTTTGTTATGACTTGCTAATACAGGCTGCTTGAGTGTACTTACAACATGGCAGCTAGTATACTCCAGAATGAGCCATCCAAGAGACAGCAAGAAGGAAATCTGACACTTATCCCACAAGTCACTAAATCCACCCACACTCAAGGGGAAGAAAATTAAGTTCTACTACCTGTGTCATGGATTTGTGAACATATTTTAAAATTGTCACAAGGACTTCATGTAATTTTTTTATGAATGATAACTAATAATAAAGTACATTGAAAGGATTAAAGTAGGTGGAGTATGTATTATCATATGCCTGGCTATGTGGCAGCTTCATAAATGTTAGTTTACTTTTTTGACAATTTAGATATAATCTGGAAACAAACAAAAAACTGAAAAATAGTACAGTGAGGTGCTTCTGGGTAGCCTCTAAGTATGTTTCTTTTCTTTCCTATGTTTATAACAATTTTTGCATTAAGTGAACACATCTAAAATTCTACTAATCTAATTTAATTAGGCACATGAATTTAATCATGACTATATTATTTTTCTCTTTGAGATGAAAATATAAAGCCCTCTTAGGAATTTTCTGAATGGAGAAACTATTATATATGTCAGTGATCTATTTTCTTAATTTTCTATATATAGGAATTTTAGGAAGTGAAGATTTAAATTAAAAATTAAAATAATGTATCTATAGTACAAGTAAGCAAAGATCAGTACTACCTAAAAATAGAAAAGAAATTCATAATTAAAATAGCATTTCAAACTATTGCCTTATTATTTCAGCATGTTTCCAGCTGTGGGTGACTTACATATCTCCAGGCGTAATCACATATCAGTATGCATGGACTGAATTTCTTAATGTCTGTTAATTCTCATACAAGCTTTTTGCATAAATCCGTACCAATCATGATGTGATCAGAATCTTATTGTGCCACAAAATAAACTATATTGGAGTGAGATTTAGGAATAAGTTTTAACTTTTACCAAATTATTTTTTTAAAAGAAATCCATTCTCTGAATTAAGGATTTGAACAAGATGATACTGAATAAATACCTTCTGAAATAAGAAACTGACCACATCAGAAAGCCTTTGCATTAATTCTTTTGGAGTTAACTATTTATTGTTTGGAGAAAATATTTGAAAAGTTGGAATGACCTGAAGATTTGAATAACATTTCTTTAAGCACTTGACACAATTATTTCAATTTTGGTATATCATTTAAAAAAATTGAAGTAGAACAACACACATTAAACTGAAAAAAAAATTACCCCAGTTCTGGACAAGGTCTTTCTGGCCTAGGATCTTAGGAGTAAAGTCAGGGCTAAACACATAAGGTCATTGGTATTTGGATCATATTAATTAGCAAATATGTAATAAGTATAATACCTAAATGAATAAAATCCAAGAGAAGAGACTTTGATTTTGATAAATGGCAAGGTTAAGGATAATAACATAGTTTCACTTATCGGAATTATATTGATTAGTTTTAGAAGACAGAGCCAACTGCCTTAATGACTGAATGGTTCTTGGTCTCTATTTGGACAAATATTCTGCATTTTAGTTTCTAAGTGTGATACTTTTTGTGTGGTTTCCATTTCAAAGGGCATTTTGGAGGGAAGTTTTACTTAAAGCGCTACTGTAAGTTTGACTGACTCAATCACCTCAGTATGAATATATCAAAACATTGCATTGTATATCTTAAACTTACATACAATAAAAAGGAGAACAATTGACAGTCCCCCTCCCCCAAACTCACTACCTATATGTCTTATCTGGCCCTTCTGTTGAGAGCTTGACCCATATATGATAACTTTCTGTTTATCTGCAGTAGGATATCCCACACACTGTTCAAACATTTCCAAAACAAAACTCTTTATCTTGGCCTCCAAACCTTCTCCTGTCCCCAAATCGTTTAACTCAGTGAAGCCAAAGCCATCATTCAGCTTCTCATGCTGGAATCCTAGGTATCATTCTTGACCCTTTTCTCTGTTACTTTCCCCTCTGCCCTGCCTTTTCCTTCCACATATACATTAATCACTTGATTCTATTTATATCCCCTTCTAAATGTCTCTCTAGTCGGTCTCTTCTGCTACTAATCACCCTATGGCTGCCATTAAGATTAGGCTCTTATCATTTCTCCTAACTTGTCATCTGGTTTCTCATCTTACCTTTGTCTGCTTTCCTATTAAAGGCTGAGTGATTTGGTAGAGTGCAAGTCTAATCATGCTACTCTCCCACACAAAGTCCTTCCATAGCACTCCATTTAGCATCTCAGTTTAAAGACCAGTCTCTAGCCTGGCACACAGTGTCATTCTAGGCTGTTACCTTGCATTTCCCCTGAGCCATATTTCCTTCATTCAATTATATGTATATCATAATTTAGTTAGATTGTTCACTGGTGCTTCCAGCACATAGCACAGTAGTTTCTTTAAGAATTTCTCCGGTTCATAAGTTGTCATACTGGTAAGCTTCTAAACGTCCTTCAAGATGTGGCTCATATGTTACACGTCATCTGAGGACATTTTTAGATTCCACCAGGCAGAGTTAGATCAGCCTCTTCTGAGTTCCAGTTGTGCTTTGTGTTTATTTCTGCAGGAGCATTTATCAAATCATATAAAAATTATGTACTTGCTTGTTTCCTCCATATACTGTGGCTTCCTTGAGAAGACGTACTGTACTTTACTTATCTCTTTATTTCCGGGGCCTAGCTAGGTGCTCTAAAGATAATAGAAACTTGGCAAATGCTCATTAAATAAATGAATACATGGACGTGTCTTACTAGCAAGATGAATAGCACCAGTCCATAGGCAAATGATTCTGCAGAAATAAGACATGCTCATTATAAGCCATTTATTATATATACTCTTAATAATAGAAGCATGGACTTGTAAATTCATCACAGATGGAACTATGATAAACAAATTTAGGATTTTTTTTTTTGTGGTACTGGAAATTGAACCCAGAGGCATTCTACCTTTGAGCTACACCCTCAGCTCGATTTTATTCTTATTTGGAAATGGGTCTTGTTATGTTGATGAGAGTCTCAGTACTTGCTGAGGCTGTCCTTGAACCTGTGATCCTCCTGTCTCAGCCTCCCAAGTACTGGGATTATAAGTGTGCACCACCACACCTGGTCTACAAATTTAGGATTATTATATTCATTTATAGGAAACTTGGCTACCCAGTACCCTCAAGCATTTCAATGGCATTGAACCGTAGAAATAAGGAAAATAAAAATTGAAAATATTTTTGTTTGGAAAAGCAGTCTGAATTCATTTATGCAATGATCAAGGACAAGAGAAATGTTGGCATAGTAATGATTAGTCCATTCTCTGTGTAAAGAGAAGGTAAGAAAGGCTCGATAATTTCACAATGTTAGTGGAAGGCAAATT
>PVLC010042289.1:0-12990 GCA_004027655.1 Graphiurus murinus
CACTTTTCCCTGTAATCTGCCATGATCTTAAGAAGGGTGAGGGTGGGACAGAAAGGAGAGAAACACCTATATACTGAAGGTGTGTCTGAAAGAAGTCAGGTTACTCTGAAAGAGATCCTTTTCAAAGCTGGGAAAGATCCTGTTCTCTTTTTTGCTAAATTTGAATGTTTCCTTTCTCTCCAATCAGGTTAAAAATGTTAAAGTATAATTAAACAGGCATGTTTTGGATTTTAAAAACTCTTGTGTCTTAGTTTATAAATTATTCACAAATAAGATACTTGTTTTGATTCTCTGAAAACATCTAAGGGGAAAGAGAGTCTAGGGATTAAAAACCAGATTCCTAGGCTCTCTTTGTTTTAGAGTCCAGCTTCTCTTTCCCACTACTTGCTTCTGTTTGTGTTGCCTTTATGCACTCCAGGAAAATCCAAAGTTGGAATTTCAATAGCCCTCCACATGAAAATCCCACTTCCAAATCCAAAACCTGAGGATCATACTTAGGAGCATCCTGCCCACGGCAACAAGGCTCACAGTTAACTATTTCCAGCTGTGTCCCAAATTCCCTGCCTCCAAGCCTAGCATGTGGTCCACCAGCTCACAGAGCCTATCTACACCCATCTCTGCTTTCTCCCATTCACACTTTATTTTTATTTATCTCTCTCGCCTTGATTAGAACTTATTTATCTGACTAGGTGGCTGCTAAGAACCCCTCCGACTGGAATATTCTGTGACTCACACTCTGTCTTCTTGCTTGTCCTTGAATCACCCCACTTAAAGTGAGCAAACACTTGGCTCAGTTTTCCTAAGCACCTGTCTTCCAGGAATAGAATGAAACCTGGAGGGTGGGGTGAGCCCTGCCTGCTACCCTCCTGACAGAGCCCATGAGTAATGTCCCTGCTTGGTGGATTGGTGGATGTCCCTGTCTTATCAACTGTTGTGCCAGGTGATCCTGTCTCTATAAAAGTTTTCCTCATGTCTCACCAATTTCCAGAATAATTAAACTTTAGGATTCCAAGAATAATCAAACTTCAGGACATCAGCTCTTCTAATTTAGACTTTCTGATAATTCAACCAGGGCTTTCAACGTTTTTTTTTAGCAGGACAGGGAGGGAAACTGGCTAGTGACCTCAAATCAGCTGGCTACTCTGGGGCATTATGGCCAGAGCAGTAGCATGTCATGAAGGTAAAAGCTTAGGCTGCATTCATGTCTCTGTTTATATAAAACCACTTAGTTCATTACAAGATGGTTCTCATCTGTTTGCTTGTAAAGGATCTCAGAAGAGTGATCCTGTATACCACTGTGTGAGCCTCCTTCGAGTTATGGTGCGTACTTGTGAATTATCAGCAGCTAGTTTTTTCATTAAATTATAATTGAAACGTTAGCAATTTATGACAATCTCTTTCTAATTTTTCTAAATAAGCAAAGCTTCCATTGAGCCTGCTGTGCAAAAGTGCTGCAGGGTGGTTTGGGTCCTCCCAGGCAGGAATTCAGAATATCTGAGTTCTCATTGTAGCATTTCTTAACTTGCCCAGTGAATCAAGGTAAATAATTAACCTTACCAGTCTTCACTCATTCAGAAAATGCATTACTGGTAGGTTATATTTATCTCATGTGGCTTTTGGGTGATAGAAGAAAATCATTCAAACAACCAGTCAGTCAATGAATATACCATATACTTAATATCAACAATGTACAGACCCTTTGGGGGGATATAGAAAGGCAAAATTAATTCATTCACTCAATAAATATTAATAGTATACTTCCTTTGTCCCAAGCATTGAGCCAAGCACTTACTATGCACTGAAAAGAATAAGACATATATGTTCCCTTATATTCTAGTGAAGGAACTTGAAAATTAACAAGAAAACAAATAAGGACAGAAGATGGTAAAGTCCTGGGAAGAAAGCATAGCATTTTGGTAGAGAAGAATGAGCTTCAAGAACATGCACATGATTTAGTGTGAGTAGTCTGGGGTTAGGGGGGTGGGGTCAAGTAGGAAGTGACATTTAAACCGAACTTGAAGATGCAGAGGAGCAGAATAAACAGAATGGAAAATTCTTGGGAAGAAGTGTTTCCATCAAAAGGAACAGTATGTGCCAACAGCTCAAGGAAAGATATAACAGGATACATTCCAGAAACCATTAGAGAGGGCAATGGTGTTGGAGCTTAGAGAGCAAGCTAGGGTGCGAGTTACGCACAAATCTCATGCTCAAGTTGTTCAGCACCTACTAGGAGATAATATGTGATACATACAAGCAAAGATAATTTTAGGCAAAATGCTCAAAAAGAGCTAAAACCTAGGGAAAAGAAAATATTAGGAGCTGCATATGTAGATACGCAGCAGGTCTCAGTTGGGTCCAATGGGAGAAATGGACAAATGGAGTCTCGGAGGGTCTCGCTTCAGCAAGTGTCTTGCTGTGGCTTAGACACCGAGTGTTTCCTCCAAGGGCACGTGTTCAGGAGCCATGGTCTCTGTCATAGTGATGTGAGAGATGAGGAACCTTTAAGAGGTAGGGCTTAGAGGGAAAGAATTGGGTGATTAGAGGGTCTGCTGCTGGAAGAAATTAATGATGGTCTCAGAATTGTTCGTTCTCAAGATAGTGGGTTTCTATGAAAGAGCAAGCCTGACTCCAGAATTCCTCTCTGGCTTCCTGTCTGCCCATCAGTCTCCCTCTGGGGCACACTCTCACTACTGCAATGTCATCCACTCTGATGCCATAACCAGACCTGAAGAGAAGCCGGTGGCATGCTCTTCAACCTCCAAAACTCTGAGCTATAATTCACCTCTTTTTTTATAAAGTACCCAGCCTAAGGTATTTTGTTATAGCAGTGGAAAACTAATTTGCTCTTGCACATAACAAGCCACTCTGAATATTTATGTAGACCCACTTCTAAGAGCTATCAATTTAGGCTAGGCACAACTGGACAGTTCCTTTGGTCTCTTGTAAGCCTCAGCTGATAGCTGGGGTGCCTTTGCTCTTCCCAAGTCTCAGCCTATATGTTTTTCAGATCTCTCTAACATGTTTCCAGGTCAAAGACACAGTGTAAACATAGGAAACGAAATTTCTACACTCATAATCAGCACACTGTCATCTCTGCTGTGTTCTGTTAGAGTAAGCAAGTCACAAAACCAGCACAAAGTCAAAGAGTGGAAACCAGCAAAGTTACAAAAGGATATGGGAGTCAAAGAGGCCATTCATTGGTATTATCTTTGTAATTAGGGCACCAAAATTGCTTAACTAAAAAGCACTGTAGCTAGAGGAAGACTTCACATGGTGGATGAGAAGAGGAAAGATGGTAGTCAAGGAGCAGTGTGGTGCTCCCCTGGTGTGGGAGTAGACATAGCCAGTATCACATTTTGTCTCAGAGTCCTGTCCCACTCCCAGTACCATTTCCACATTATAAATAGGCTGCGATTTGGGGAAAAAATCATCAAGGAGTTGCTTCTTAGGAAGACTTTAAAATATATGTAGAATTATGTACAAAAAAAATCAGTTTAAGTACTTACGATACTATGAGATATGGTCTTAACTGGAATCAATTAAACATTTCCATCCATTCTAAAATATGAATGTGACAACAAATTTGGATAGAGAAACAGGAGATTCAGCAATGGAAATGGAAGCCAGAAAGAATAAGTGTATGAGGCTTGAGGGATGAGTTAGGCAAATTAACATACACAGAGAGAGGATGCTGCCAACTTAGTACTAAGTTCCCCATTCTACCTCAGAGTGTTTTGTTGTAACCCCACTCCTAGTACCACTACCACATTATAGAAAGGCTGTGATTTGGGGAGGACTCATCAAAGAATTGCTTTTTAGTAAGGCCTTAAAATATAGGTACAGTTTATGTACAAAAATCCACTTTAGGCACTTATGGTATTATGGTTAACATTATGCTTGTACTTAGACATAAAATTAACTGAAATCATTTAAACCAAAGAAAATGGAACTTGTGGATGTTCCAATTCCTTTAGCTCAGTGATTTTCAATTTACTTTAATAGAGGAAACTTTTCTACAAAAAAAAATGAAATTTTACATGTTTACATGAAGCTCTAATATGGAAAACAGATGAAAGCAAATCTTAACAATATGCATTTATTTTATAAATTCCTTTTTACAACACGTATTTAAACATCCATCACTAAAAACAGTGTTTTTCTTTCTGATAAAGCAATAACTCAGGAGTTTTGGATAACACTCATAGTCTTAAAATAGATTCAGCATCTAATATGTTTTGGTATTTTGAATTGCACAGTATTGAGAAAAAACTTCTTACACATAGAAGAGTAGTGATAATTACCTACAGAGGTTATATGAGTGGGAAATCACTATTCTTGGCTAAAATAAAATCCCACTACACAATTACAGGCTTCTAATCAATTACACATTCACATTTCTTAGCAATCAATAGACAATGATAGATAGATAGATAGATAGATAGATAGATAGATAGATAGATAGATAGATACAGAAGGTTAAATTTCATTTATTCTAAAGTACACACACACACACACACACACAATAAATTAACTCTTTGGTAGCCACTGTTAAATGTAAATTGGTTATATAATAGAATGTTGGAACATAAATTATTTTTGAAAGAAAGTTTTAAATTATTTTTTAAAGTGAATTTTTTAGTGTATTCAGTTGTATAGTCAATATTGCCCTTCTGCAGAACCACTCACCACTCCCTAGAACAGAGCTTTGAAAAAAGTCACTCTAAAAGGATGGAAGAGCCAGAGGTTGGTGGTGCACACCTGTAATTCCAGTACTTAGGGGGCTGAGACAGGTGGATCACAGGTTTGTAGACAGTCTCAGCAACTTAGTGAGCCCCTGTTTCAAAATAAAGAATAAAAATAGGTTCAGGGGTGTACCTCATATGTAGAATGTTCCGGGGTTCAATCCCCAGTAACACACACACACACACACACACACAAATAATAAATTAATTAACTTAATTTAATTTAATAATGAAAGGATGGAGGAGGTAGGAAGTTAGACATGTTGTAATCTTTGTAAAGAATGCAGAAGAGAAACCTAGAATTTGGGGCTGTATTTGCATCCAAACTCCACCTGTATCGCTTACTTGCAGTATAGCCTTAGTTGTGTTCTTTAATCTCCTTGAGCCTTAATTCCTCCCTTTGTAATATTAGGATTATAACCTTATTTCATCAATTGTTATGAGAACTGAAACAAGGTGAGACCTGTGCAGAAATGAGTACAGTATACAGTACATAGGCATAGGTCCCTAATAAAGGTTACTTCTTTCATATCAGCCTTGCTCAATCTCTTCCTGTATCAGGAGTGAGCCTGAGATCTGATCTTTGATTTCCTCAAATGTTTTGCTAGATGCCTCCAAGTTCTAATAGCATCAGCCTGTCAGGTTGCATCTACGATGTTTGTAATTCAGATAGCAAATTGATTTTTGAAAGCACTCCGGGCCTGCTCTGTCCATGTTGGATAAGCTTCGAGCATTAATTATGCACCAATATTGATGTTTTTGTCTGACAAGGTCTAATGTCACCATATTCAAATCTGGCTGCTTCCTTGTTAGAAAACGCTTCAAAATGTGGCCTTGGAAGAGAAAGCATGTGTTACCTGCAATATTTGAGGTGTCTTAGAACTGAAGCTCTCAATTAGAATTAAAAACAAGGAGTGTCCTTGTCCCGAGACTGAAGAGAATGAGCTTGTGTGACTCACTAAAGCAGTTTGAGGTATAGTTGTATCAAGCATTGCCCGAAAGAAGGCAATCAAACATTCTTCTGGTAAACCTCACACGGTGCTGATGTGAACAATTTGAATACATTTGGGTTTGCTGTATACACAAGTTAGGTATTAAAGTTTGTATTTGGGAACCTATCCATTTGCTAATTAGTATGATCAACCATAAATACCAATCCAGGGCTGCCTGATTTCACAGCATCATTAGAAAAATTGGGATCAACTTATTTCTATAAGAGACTTATCATCATGCAAATACCAGCGACTTTGACTTGAACTGAGCAAATAAACCACAGGCAATTTCATTCCAAGGTTCTTATTGGATTCATTTAATTCATTCCACAAATAACCACCATGTTCTGACTGCATGCCAGGCTCTCTTCTAGGCACTGGGCACACATCAAGGCATGACAGGCAAGGCTGGTCATGTGGAATATTTATTCCAGCGAAGCAAGAATCTTTTAGATGTTCTGATTTCCAAAACTTTAGCTAAGATGATTTCGTGAGGCAAAAACAGGCAGCTGAAAGAGTCTCTTCTATGAGTTTAGGATTTTCATTAATTTAAAGGAGTTTACTAATTCCATCTCAAACAACTGCTAAGAAACATACTCAAGAGTTTTGAATGCAATTAATGTTTCTCTCACATTGAGCTGTACTATGAATGTTTTCATGATGTCAGAAAAATTGTAGGAGGACTCTTACAAAGGATAATTATTCTACTTTTCATTCTGCATTTTTTGAAAGGGAAATAGGAGAAGAGGGATGCTAGTGCCTATTTGTCCACTAAAAGAAAAAGAAAAGGCTTTTCACATCTGGAAATTAATAGTTAGTTAATATTAATGATATTATACGTATCTGAAAAGGGAGACTTTTCATACTCTAAAATATTTTCTTCTTTATTTTTTATTTTTTTCTTTCAACATTTTGAGTATGTGCCTTATCTCAGGTACTATGTGAGAGTTTTAGAATGCATACAAAATCTAGCAAGGTCCTAATAGTCAAGAAACCCATGGTCTTGTTTTTAAAAATAAAAAGGTTAGTAAATTAAATCAACATAGCAGAGGGCTCATACTAATTTCTTTTTAAATTCTCAGTGTAATGAAAGAAGCGTTGAGCTAAACATTTGAAGATGTATTTTGAGTCTTTCCTGGGTCACATGGAAAGACAACTAAACCCCTCTCTGTTTCAGTTTTCTCATGTAAATATAAAGATTTCACAGAATTGGTTGTGAGAATCGTTTAAAACTGCTGGTGTGAAATGTTCTGAAGGCAGTAAAGTCCCAAATAAAAGTGATGGACCATGATAGTTGTAATTCATGTTAATTCTTGTAGGCTTTCCACACTGAAAGAGTTGGTAGTGGTGGTGATAGCAATGGTAGCTAACTTTTACTGCAGTCTTATTATTTCAAACACTAGTCAAAGAAATTTAGAAACACAAGCCTATTTAAATATTTAAATTATCCCTACATAATGGGTATTATTCTTGCTTTCATTTTTTAAAATAAAGATATCAAGGTGCAGAGATGTTGAATGATTTTTTCCGAACCTTCGTAGTAAGTGGTAGAGGTCAGATCTGAACTGGAAGTCTGACTCCAGAAGCCACTCCAACACTGTACCAAGTCCTGCATATTCAATTACAAAGATGGATAAACTAAGCCTAGTGCAGGTACAGGCCTGCACTAGGGAAGCTGAAGGAGGAAGATCATAAGTTCATGGCCTACCTGAGCAAGTTAGAAAGACCCTGTCTAAAACTAAAATTTCCAAAATGACTGAGATGTATCTCAGGAGTAGAACACTCCAGGATTCAATTCCCAGTACCAAAATAAGGGGTGTGGAGGATAAACTATAATCCTCACCTTAAAGGTTTTAGAGTAAACTGAGACAAGTTGGCCATCAAGGCCTGGTCATGCCTCTCTTCCCTGGTACCCAGGGGTAGGTTAGATACAGGTGGAATGCAGAAATAGGGAGCTCTGTGGGGACCTCCAGCTGAGGTGCTATGCACTCAAATATGTCTATTATCAGAAAGCCTTTCCTTGGAAGAGCAGGTTCTTATGCAGTTATTAATAAAGTGATGCCTCAAACTCTATTCTATTATTGTTCCATGCAAATAGCCCTCTTAGTTGGAAAGCATGGAGGGAGGAAAGCAGAATAACATAGTAAGTCCTAAGCTGTCTGGATCTCTTGTTTAGACTTAATCCCAAATAGTCAATACCTGTCTTAAGCACCCACCATGCACTAGGCATTTCAAATATATCGTCTTTATCAAATCTCACAAGTGGCACACAGGAGACCCTTCATAAATGTTACTTCAGTCATTTGCAGGAAAATGGATAGAACTAGAGAATATTTTGCTAAGTGAGATTAGCCAGTCTCAGAAAGTGAAGAGTTGTATGTTCTTTCTCATATGTGGAAGTCAGAAACTGGGACATAAAAGAAACTTCAGGTAGATAAGGAGAGACTCCAGTAAAATAGTGGACGGGGATTAAGAGAGGGAGGGAGGAAAGGAGACTTGATAAGGAAAACAGTTCAAATAATGCTAGGTTCACACATGAAGTTCCCAATACCAATTTCAATATTATGTATGGGGAGAGGGAGGGACTTGGGTGCAATGATGCGATCCACACACCAAGTGCTATGTGCATGTTTGTTTCTATCACATAATGAATCTCATTATGATGTATATTTGCAATGCACCAATAAAAAGTATATTTAAAATGTTACCTCTTCTTTGCCAGCTCTGTATAATCTTTTCTTACATCAGCAGTGAAAGAGGAATCAGATCTTTGATTTATTCAAATTCTAGAAGAAGGTATTATTACTTCCATTTTATTTATGAGGAGAACAAGGCTCTACAAGGTTGAATGATTTGCTTCATAATTCAAACTCAGGACTCTTTTATTCCAAACATTTGGTCTTTTTACTCAAGGAAAAGACCAGAACTACCTCCTTTCTGTTACTCTCCCATCCATCCTACTCTCTCCTATTTCCTGTATTTTTCTTCCTTGCCTTGTTCTGAAGTACTTAAGGAATCTGACAGTACTACTTTGCATTTATCATGATTGGACACCTCTGGATGGTTGTATAGCATAATGGCAGCTAACATTTACTGAGTACTCACTACATGTAAGGCTCCGAGGTAATAACTTTACATATATTATATCTTTATAGTCTTGCAACAACTTTGCAAGGAAATTTCTGACACAATCTTTTTTTAAAAAATAAGAAATGAGAGTCAAAGGTGGTAATAGCGTACCCAAAGTCATACAGGACAAATTAAAATTTGAACTCAGTGAGCCTCCTCTAGAAGCTAGTTGTGAAACCCAGTACTCTGGCTCAGAAACATTTGTACCAGACAAGGAGCACCCTCCACGCCCACTCTTCAATGTCCTCCCCCTTACACTTTCCACAAACCTCTACTTAATGTCAAAATCTGTATAGATAACCATATCTCCAACATGTGATTGTGATTTTTCTATGTCTGGGAGAAGTTCTGAGCGTGTACACAATAAGAAGGAATCACTATGCAGAAGAAGAAAGAGCTGCAAGCTAGCCACCTGCAAATCTCATTCTCCTGTCTGCTTCCAATAGGAATATCCCTTTTCCCTTGACACCATCCCTCTGTGACTTTAATGGAAATGAAGTCAACACCATACCACTTAATCAGTATTTTCTTAGTGAGCAGCAGGAAAGAAGTCAAAAAGGAAAAATTATGTCTTCCAGATTTCCCCCAGAGACCCCACATGCTTAGGAGCAAGGAACATCCCTCCGGCAGCTGTATTTTACAACCATGATTATTGCCATCAATATAATAACAATAAATACCATGCTTATAACTCCATACAGTTTTTGAAGTTGCATTTACATGCAACTTTGTTCTCCCAATCATTGTCTGAGGTGAAGATCATTATGATACTTCTTTTTTTAAAAAATCTCTAGATTTGGCCTTCCACTATGGTAATAATTTAGACCTGGGAGCATCTAGAGATTTTTTATCAGGAGAAGTCATGGATGGTGTCAAAGAGGGGAACAACATAAATCTCACAGAGTTCAGCCATCCTGGTTCTGCTAGGTATGGGAAATGTGACTTTGAGCACATTATTTTGCCTCTAGAATCCCAATTGTCTCCTCTATCCAACAGGCATTGTGATTCTCACCTCCCAGCACCAGATGGAAGAAACAAAAAGGCAGTGCATTTAAAATACCTTCATCAAGCCTGGCATGGTGGCACGTGCTTGTAATCCCAGCTTTTGGGAGGCTGAGACTGGAGGATCCAGGTTCGTGGCCAGCCTCAACTACCTAGTGAGGCACTCCACAATTTAATGAGAGCTGGTTTCAAAATAAAAAATAAAAAATAAGGCTGGGGTATAGCTTGGAGGTAGAATGCCCCTGAGTTCAATCCCCATTACCACAAAAATAAAAAATAAAAATAAAATACCTTCATCAGTGCCTAGCTTATAGAAGCAGCTCAAAAGTGTGGTTTTCCTTCACTCTTTTCTTAAATACAGTATGTTCTCAATAAACTATTGTTGAGTTGGAGAGATACTGGTAATCTCATTTATGATGAAAGTTATATATTTTGTGGTGGCTAAGTATTTGAGTATCGACCAAAAAAAAATCACTTAAGTTCAAATCTCTACTTCTAAAGACAATAGAGCAACAAGTGTTGTAACCACTCCTAAGCTCCTTGTACCTACTCCATGGGTTTCTTATGGAGATGAAAGGCATGCCCAGATTGCCCATCCATCAAGACTATTGCAGTGGTTCCCCTCTTTCTCCTCCTATTCTAATGATTGCCTTGGAGAGCTATGGAATGCCCATAAAGTCCAACCTAATCTTCCCACCCTATATCACCAACACATCTGCCAGAAGTATCCTGTAGCATCGAAAGATGTGAATACATTTGGATACTGTCAGTTTCTAGGCAATTGCTTTCCATCTCTGCTGTTGCCTTGGACATCAGTAATCAGCATGTAGGCCTATACCAGGCCCCTGCTTCTACAGAAATCCCATCCATGGGAACAAAAAAGATTCAGGCCAGAAGAATTTTCTGCAGGAGGGAGGTCATATGCTAAACTGAACTCAAAAGAACCACCTGTGACAATATACCCCCTAGTATGTCCATCTAACTGCTCCAGGGACTCCCAAAGTAAGAAATCAAGACACCAAGAGACAGAGCTGAATGTGTACCAAGGAAAAGAGAAATACGGGGCAGAGATATTCAGAGACCCCAAGTCCCTTAGAAACCAAGTGACCCTGCCCATTTTACAATGAGTGACTTTCCTAAGATTATACAAGGAATGGAGTTCTTATCCAAGGAGAAAGACTGTGATATACAACTCCCAAGGGAGCTCCATTTACACAGACTACAAGTAATGGTGGCCCCTAAAATATTCTAGAATATTGTACCAAAGCATCCCTACCTCTGTCTTTCCTTTCCCACATTCTCTTCCTCTATCAGAATACACACTACTTATTAAACTTATTAAATTTAAGTAACTTCATTTCTTGGTAAGATACTCCTTTCTTCTGTCTTGATGATATCCTCAAGAAGAGCAAAAAAGGAGCAAGACCTCTTCCTTCTAGCATTCTGGTCTACCTGGAATCTAGCACATGCCAGAAGAAATTTCTCCTCCAAGAGCCCTCACTGTCATTGTGCCTGGAGAAGCTAGAAATTGAACTTGCAGACTTGAAGTGTGTTGGGAGACATAATGGTGATCTCATTTATGATGGGAGTTATATATTTTGTTGCAGTTAAGTACATGGGCACTGGAAGAAAAACCACTTAGATTTAAAAATACATTCCTGAAAAGGATAGAACGGGAAATATTTTCACCCCTTTGAAGATTCTGGTATATGTGACGGCTCAATGAATGTTTTGTAAATAAAGGAATCGATGAACCACTCAATAGATTAGCTTTATGTCCAAGACTTATATGTCATGTTTGGCCAAGGAACTATTCAAAGACCCTTTTGAAGATCACCCTGGCTCCTGAGAAATGAAGCAGTTTAGTGCACTGGGAGGAAATTGATCTTGAGAATAAGAAGACTAGATCCTAGTTTCAGCTTTGCCCCTACCTGGCCACTGTGTGATCTTGTGTGAAATATCATTTATCTATTTTCATTTCTTAGCCATATTATGAGAGGTTTGGATGAAATGATGCTTGATAATTATATTCCCAAGAATTTTAAACTTTATTGAAATCAGAGACTGTGCGTCCGACAATGGCATCCATCCTTGGATCACCTAATGTTGCATGTGAATGAGTAGTAAGTTTTCCTGGCTCCAAAGTTTTATATTAAGGACTCCATTTTGTACCAATATCATCAACACTCTTCACATTTGACTACTCTTGTAATTCTATTTATCAGTCAGTTCAGAACCTAAGGAAGAGGAATGCTGGGTATTGGGCCATCTTACGTCTCCCAACTGGGCACTTCGCATACAATATCTCACTTAATCCTCACCATAGCCTTGCAATGTGGGATTATTTCAATTTTACAAATAAAGAAAATAAAGGTAAGATAACTTTGTTGGTTACCATATAAAAAAGTGATATAAACTGACTCCATGTCTGCATTTTTTTTTTTACTTTCCTCTTGGGTTTTTAATCCTTCAAATCAAAGAAAGTCAAATGTCTTAATGGAATTTAAGTTCTGGTCTTTATCTGCTGTCTGACATTCAACATATTAATGTACAACTGTTAGCCTTAATTTTATTCTCTATGAAATGGGATTATAATGTACATTCCGTGCTATAAGAATCATATGAGATAGTACGTGTTTTGAAAGCACCTGGAAAAGTATAGAAAGGTTTAAACTACCATTCACCTAAAGGCTTTATTTTCCCCCAAAATGCAGGGAAAAATAGGAAATAGTCATAAATTGAAGAAATCTTTTGCAAATGTGTCTGTCTCAAAGGAAAGACAAGATCAGGCTTCATTTCAACTGACTTTCCAGTCTAATGACCTAGAATTCACTGCTATGCTTTTATTATCATCCCAGTGTGCTACAGCCCACGTGAAAACGTCTGATAAACTGGGAGCTCTTTTGATGCATGGGGAAAGAAGATGTTTTCTATTCCAAGCACCCATATCTTTTCTGAATATTTTTCTTCATATTCTTCTGGGGGTTTTGATCTCACATTATTTCTCTTTTGATTTGAAGGCTGGAAAAAAACTACAGGACTTTTCAATTATTTATCACAGAAGGCATTTATGGCCTGGTTTCAAAGTTGATTTCTGGATTTCTGCACTCAGTCATGCACATCGG
>PVLC010042290.1:0-13024 GCA_004027655.1 Graphiurus murinus
GAGAATACCAGTTAAATGGGGGTGAGTGTTAATTTTCTACAGAGTTTTCAAGGAGTCAGTCATACTTCTCCATCAATTTGTCGTTCGAAGAAATATCTGAAAGAAGATCTCTGAAAGATATTTTCAAAGAATAAATTGATTTTTTTTTTGCCACATTTTCCACAGAGATCCTTAAGGGTTTATAGGAATACTTTCTATGTTTGCTTTTTACATTTACTTTACATGCAAGTTTGAAATAATCTGGGTGATATTTTAGTACTTCATATTCTATTCAAATCTGGAACAAGTCAGGGGAGTGAGGAGGCTATTTTGGAACAAAAAGGCAGCCCAAGGGGAGAGGAGAGGCAGAGGAACTAGCGAGGGAGAGAAGAAATGGGGACAACCCAAGGGGAAAAGGACAGTCAGGCCTAGAATTCAGCCTGCGCTCTGGTTTCTGACAATATGGCAGAGCAGACAATGACGAAGAACTGGAAAAGAAAGAGAAAATACAAAAATACCACTTTGGTGTGCATAGATGAGCTTGCATAAAATAAGAGAAATCCTTGGGAGCCAAGATCTAAGAGGAACACTAAAAATGAGAATGGCCAATAGAGCTGAGGCCTGGCTTCCAAGGGGACAGGCAGGCAGCGGGGGTGGCCGAGGCTGACAGCCTAGGAAGTGGGGCGGGAGGAAAGGCTGTAGGAAATTAGAGCTGAGACCCTGCATAGAACTGGATGGGTGACATGGTGGTCACCAGCACGGGAGATCATAGCCTGAACTCTGGGCTCAGGGAAGGAAAAAAACTGGTTTTCCCCAAAGAAATAGCGACCTTGTATCGGGCGCCCCAGGCTGGACCCTCAGCCATGAGGCCCCAATAAAGACGCTGCCTGAATGTTGCTGGTTCGAACCTCTTTTATTATCTCTCTCTCTTTCTGGGATCAAGAGTACTGCTCAAGCAGTAACAAACACAGCACAGAAGTCGTCCCTCCAAACAGTGCTTTTCCTACAGACTTCCAATAACCCCTCTCTCTGGCAATCCGTCTTCCACTAGCAACCCACAATCTTTCTTCCCAGGACTTCCCCAGCAACCCAGCCAACCTCTTCCCAACCGCTTCTTCTTCCCAACCACTTCCTCCCAGAACTTCTCCCAGCAACCCAGCCCAGTAACTTCCCAACCAGCCTTTCCCCAGCAGCTCTCTCTCTAGGAGAGAGGTGGAGGCTTTTAAAGCTGCGCAGGGCCTAAGCCACGAGGCGTCTCATACAGCTCTCACCTGGGCCGGCCACGAGTCGGGTGTGCTGGTGCATGCGCTATGGCGTGGCACAGCCCCGGGATGTTATTCACCTGTAGCTGCTTCTGGCACTTTACCAGGCGCCATCTAGAGGCGAGGTCTAGCCGGCCGAACTAGGCCCCCGACAACCTTGGGTATGCCTTCGATGTGAATTCATTTTACAGTGACTGGGAATATCCAAGTGGAGAAATAAAAATGATTCCAAGGCACTCCTAGACAACCAGTAGGTGACAGAAGAAACCAAAATGGGAATTAGAAAATATCTGGAGGCAAACAAAAATGAAAACATAACCATATGAAACCCCATGGGATGTAGCAAGAGCAGTGCTATGAGGAAAGTCTATAGGGAGAAACTACGTTGTACCTACGTTATGACAGAAGAGAGATCTCAAGTAAACAACCTAACTGTATGCCTCAAAAAAAGAACTAAGTGCAAAACTATCCAAAGAAATACCCAGTAAATATTAAGAGCAGAAATGAATAAAATAGAGAATATAAAAAATAAAAAACACTGATAGATGGTATTTTCAAAAAATAAAATTGAAAAACCTTTAGACTGAGAAAAAAGAAAAGTCAAGTAAATAAAATTAGAAATTAAAGAGGAGACATTACAACTGATGCTATAGAAATAGAAAAGATTATAAGGGACAATTATAAACAGCTAGATACCAACAAATTGGATAACCTAGAAGAAATGAATATATTCGTAGAAACATAAAACCTAAAAGACTGAATCATGCAGAAATAGAAAATCTAAACAGATCTGTTCCTAGTAAGACAAATGAATAAGTAATCACAAAAACACCTGACAAAGAAAAGCTCAGGACTCTTATGACTCCACTGGTGAAATTTACCAAACATTTAAAGAATTAATGCCAGCCAGGCATGGTGATACATGCCTGTAATCCTGGCACTTGGAAAGCTGAGACAGGAGGATTACAGGTTTGAAGCCAGCTTCAGCAATTTAGCAACTGTCTCACTTAGTGAGACACTGTTTCAAAAAATAAAATAGGGCTAGAGGGGTGGCTCAGAGACAGAATGCTCCTGGGTTAAATTCCCATTACCTCAAAAATAAATAAATAGAATTAATGCCAATCATTCTCAACCTCTTCCAAAAAATCTAAGCAGATACACTATCAAATGCATTCTATAAGGCCAGCACTGCCCTAATATCAAAGCCAGAGAAAGACACTACAATAAAAGAAAAATACAGGCCAATCCCTCATGAACATAGATGGAAAAATCCTACAAAAAATACTGGCAAACCCAATTCAACAATGTATTGGAAGGAACATACGCCATGACCAAGTGAGATTTATCCTTGGGATGGAAGGCTGGTGTAACATACATCAATATGACTCCCCACATTAACAAAACAAAGAATAAAAATCACATGACGACTTCAATATAGCAAATTTATAAGGCACTCCTATAATTTAATGACAAAAAATGAACAAACAAGTTTAAAACAACATTTTTCCAAAGAAAACTTACAAATAGCCAACAGGTATATGAAAATATGATTAATATCACTAATCATCAGGGAAACACAAATCAAAACCACAATGTGATACCGTTTCACACTGTTAGGATAGCAGTTACCAAAAGAACAAAGACAATATGTGAAGAAAGTAAAAGCTTGTACACTGCTGCTGGGAAGGGGAAGTGGAGCAGCCACTAGGGAAAACTGTATGGAGATTCCCCCAAAAATTAAAAAATAGAACTACCATAAGATCCAGCAATCCTACTGTATATTTATCCAGGAGAATTCAAATCAGGATCTTAAAGACATATTTGCACTTTTGTGTCCCCTGCAGCATCATTCACCATAAAAACCTAACATATAATAACCTAAATATCTACCAGTGGATAAAGGAAATGTGGTATATACCTACAACAGAATACTATTCATCCCCCCAAAAAGAGGAAAATCCTGTCCTATGCCACAACCTAGGCAAACTTTGAGGACATTATGCTAGGTGAAGTAAGCCAGTCACAGAAGGCCAAATCCTATGTGATTCCATTTATAGATCTCTAAGACAGTCAAAGGCATAGTGGTGACCAGAGCTAAGGGGAAGGGAAAGTATGGAGTTGCCACGTGAAGGGTAGAAGTTTCAGTTATGCAAGAAGTTCTAGATGTCTGCTGTACAACATTTTGCCTATAGTTAACAATATTGTATTCTACACTCAAAATTTTGTTAAGAGGGCAGACTTCATATTAAATATTCTTATTATAATATTTAAAATGATCCTAAGGTGATACCTGTCAAAAACAAACACAAAGGTGCTCTGGAGGGACAGTCCCTCAACTCAAATCACACAGAACCCCAGAGATCAAACTATATTCAAAGGGGTAATAACTGACAATTTGCTAAAGGTCATCAAAGATTTAGAGTGCAAACTGTGTTCTCATAGCATAAGCAAAAATAAATTTCCACTCACGCATATACAAGTAAATCTTCAGAACTCCCAAGACAAAGAGAAGATTCTAAAAACCAAAGTGAAGGAATAGTTTAACTAAGAAGATGGTAGACCTCTCCAGAGAGGCTTTTTGTTTGTTTGTTTTCTATCTTGAAAGGACTAAGAAAATAACTTCCAACCTAGAATTTTGCACCCAATCTGCCATTTACAAATCAGGATGAAATACAGATATTTTCATGCAAAAACAAAATTTAGTACTAATGTACTACTGAAATAGCAGTGTGCTTCTACTGGCTCACAAGAGCCAAATATTAAATTTTTAGGAATTTTGTGAGTCAGTTTACAACATGTTGGTAACTGAAAATTTAGCTATAGTATAGTACTAACACCATGGAAATTAACAAACACTGGTTGCTAAATGCATACCATTATATCCTTGACTTGAAGGAGTTTCTAAAATATGCACTTTGAGAAAAAAGAAAAATGAATCTATAAGAAAGAATTGATATGAATAAAGGGAACATAGAGAGATAAATATGGTATGGCAAATGTAGTTATAAATAAACACTGACTCCTAAAACAATAATAATAATTAATTTGAGGATATTGGGAATATATTTGTCAGATAACCACCTAATATGGTAACAAAAAATATCCTAAAATCTCTATGTTTGTCATTCATGCTAAATATTGTGTGTGTGAGTGTGTGTGTGTGTGTGTGTGTGTGTGTGTGTGTGTGTGTGTGTGGTACTGGGGACTGAACCCAGGGGCATTCTACCTCTGAGCTACACCCCCAGCCCTATTTTATTTTTTGCTTTTGAAACAGGGTCCTACTAGGTTGCTGAGAGTCTCACTACTTGCTGAGGCTGTCCTCAAACCTGTGATCCTGCTGTCTCAGTTTCCCAAGTACTAGGATTACAGGAGTGCACCATCACGTCTGGCTCATGCTAAATATTCTTTAGGAGTCAGCTAAAGACTTCGCCCATTAATGATAGCCATCAAGGACCTACTCCAATCAGAACATCATTTTAAAACCTTATTCAATAATTGCAAAAGTCATATGGTGAACTGTACACTGGCTCTTTAAACTATTTCACACTTCACTAGCCAAAGCAAGTCAGATGGCTGTGCCTAATTTCAAAGGTGACAAGAAAGTACAATCCTACCATGTCCTCAGGGGAATATGAAAACAAAGGCAGGTAGGACAGAAGGCAGATGGAAAGGTTAAAATGTTCCAAGTTCCTCGTGTTTTTTGTTTTGGTTTTTCCTTTTTTTGGGGGGGGGGAGAAAAAATAAATAGGTAAATTTTAAGCTTTCAGCACACATGTTAAAATTTTAAGAAGAGCTGGTAAAAACAGAATAAAATTAAAATTTTTAAATCTATAAGAAAGAAAAAATGTCCTGGAGGTAGAATGCCCCTGGGACCAGGCTCCAGTTTAAAAAAACAAAAATAAAAACAGGCATAGAAAAGACAGAATAAACAAGAAGAACAAAATAGTACAGTCTAAATAAATCAAAACATAGATTTATAGAATTTACCACCTAAAAGAATAGAAATCATCTGTTTGCATTTTTCAAATGCTGCTGTGGTCAGTTTACAAGAAATAAACCTAAACCTTAAGAATATGGGAAAGTTGAAAGCAAAAGGATGGATTCAGAGGGTAGGCATGGAATCATACAGGCATAGAAGTCAGATAATGCTAGGGTTAAGCTTAGGCAAACCCCTGAACCTCTTCGATGCAGTTTCCTCATCTATAAAAGGAACTAACAACCACACTCACAGGGTTCATAAGATTAGATGAGTCAGGTATAAAGAGCTTCACATAGCTCCTGGCTTTCTAACAGCTTCCTGACAAATAATAGCTACCATATCATAATACAACCTACCTGTCCACACTCATGGGGAGCCATGAGTGTTTGCAAAGAAGACTGCACACCTTCCTCCCAGCCCTACCCATGGCCCCTGTGCAATGCCATCTTCCCACCATCCCATTAAGAAGCTCAGTCTATTTCTGTACCCCTTGAATCTGCGCTGACCTCGGGCTGGCTTTGATTAATAGAAATCAGAGGTGATGTTTGTAGTTCCAAGCCTAGGTTCCAGGAGACCTTGCCACATCCACTTTTATAACCTTGAGAGCTTGATCCAAGAAGCAGTTAAAGAGAAGAAATCATTTTCTTGCCTAAAACCACTGAAACATGGAACAAGATTTATAAAACAATGTTTCTAAGGTCAGTGGCTCCTGAAGAGAATCAGATGAGCTGAACACTGCTGCTGGGCTAGCACTGCCTGGTGAAGGGTCCAGGCTGCAGCACAAGAAAGGGAAACTAAGGCAAAAACTTGTGGTCTCCCTGATTCCAGGAGATGAAGCTGGGAGTCTGGAAAGGATGGACAGAACTAGAGTCCATGGGGCAGAGAGCTGCAGGGGCCCGCTTGAATATTCAGCTACTAATCATCACCTAGGTATAAAGAATCTGCCGGGTCCAGGGAAAGAAGCACCCAAAAGCACAGAGGGAACAGTACTTGGAGCTCATATTTTGCCCTCTTGGAATGTAATGCCATGGTATGAAGAAGCCCAAGCTACCTGCTTGGAGGATGAAAGACAGTGAGGAGACAGGGCCAGCAGGAAGCCAGCACCAACAGCAAGCGTGGACAGAAGCCCTGACAAACCACCAAGCGACTGCAGCCACACGAAGGACCTAAGGGGATGGCAGAAGAACTGCCAGCTGAGCCCCACCAAAGTGAGTGGCCCTCGGAATTATGACCAAATAAAACCACTGTTGTGTGAGGCCACCAAGTTTGGGACTAATTTATCACAGAGAAGTAGACAGATAACTGATACACAAGGTGTCTACAACAATGTTGTCAGCATGGAAGACAAGCAATAAGAATTCCCAGTTAATGCACTGAGGCAGGAGAGAATAAATAAATAGGTAGAGAGGAGGTGGAAAGGGAGAACAAAGAAAATGCAATGTGGCAAGACTCATGAGACCTGAATGTTTTTTTTTTTTTTTTTTTTTTTTCGGTACTAGGGATTGAACCCAGAGGCATTCTACCTCCGAGGTACACCCCCAGCCCTATTTTTTATTCTTTATTTTGAAACCAGGTCTCACTAAGTTGCAGAGTGCCTCACTAGGTAGCTGAGGCTGGCCGCGAACCCAGATCCTCCGGTCTCAGCCTCCTGAATGCTGGGATTACAAGCGTGCGCCAATGTTTCTGAGGGATTTACAAGTGACCTTGATCACACCAGAGAGGACTCTCCTTGTGCAGTACTCAAGAGACCAGTGTCCTCCACACATTGGTGGCTGTTCTTGAATAGTTTAAACAAAATGGATACCTGCTAAGACAGGGAAGGTCAGAACCTAGAAGATGACGGAAACACCCTAAATCATATGACAACTGGACTGAAGTCATCCTCACATACCTCTTCCTGCTCACCCCTCACGAAAGCCTCCTTAAAAAAAATTTTTTTTAAAGCCCTGCACTTCCAAAGGAGCCTCTCTCACTTTTGAGGTGGCCTGCATTTTCCATGGAATATGTATTTCCTACTTTCCTAAATAAATCTATGTTTCTGACTGGTGTCTGTACTTTTACTGAAATTCTTTTCCATCACATAAGCCAAGGACCCTGACAACCCTGAGTTGAGGAATCAGCCCTTCCCCTGTGACAGGCCCATCTCTCTGCCACCCAGCAGCTTAAACCATTATCTAAAGACAGCCAGTCCGACTGCAGCAAGTGAAAGTCCTTGTGGAAAAACGGGTTTTGAGTCACAGAATTCTGAAGGATCAGGGTCTGCATGTCACCTCTGCTGTCAAGCCCTCCCACAACTCTGCTGGTGGAAGTAACCACTTCTTCCTCTGGTTTCTATGCGACATGGAGGACAGCCCTGCTCTGGCGCCACCACAGTGTGTTCTGTGAGCTTCCTCTCCTCGGGAGCAGCCCAGCCCTGGCTGTGCCGAAGTGTGGTGAATCACTGGGCACAGCTCCTGTCCTTAAACAATAACTACCCTGAAAGCAGCTTGCTGGGCTATTTTAATCCTGGAGAAAGAGGTCAGAAAACAGGCAGGATTAAAGGATGACTAAGGATGCATCTCTGCGGTGGTGGTGTCAGACAAAGCCGGCTTTAAGTTTATCAGGACCCCCCTCCTCCCTGTGACTCACTCCACGCTAGTGGGGAGAAATGCCGAGTGCTCTCCCGAGAGTCAACAGACCACAATGTCGTTCAAAACTTGAATGAGCTTTCATGCATCTCCCGAAACCAGGCTGCTGCTTAACAGGCCTCTGTCTGCAGCCATTGGTCACAGTGAAGACTGGCAAGCCACGAGTTCCTGCCAAATGAAAAGCCCAGATGAGCCATAGAAGCAAAGTGCTACTGAACCTATAGGAAGGTTAAAATTAAAATCACCCCTGGCCCTGGCTAGCTCTAAGACCTCATTTCCCAAAACCCTCACCTTCACTTCCCAATCTCCCGACTGTTCCACCAGGCTGCCAAGCACACTCCGGCCTGGGGCTGTTCCTTTGTCCTTCCCTCTGCCTGGAAAGCCCTCCCTCCCTTCCTTTCTCCCTTCATTTTGTGATACTGAGGGCATTCAACCCAGGGGCATTCTACCTCTGAGCTATAACCCCAGCCTTATTTTTTGAAAGAGTCTCCCTAAGTTGCTGAGGCTGGCCTCAAGCCTGAGATTCTCCTATCACAGCCTCCTAAGTACTGAGATCGCAGGCATATACCACCACCACAGCTGGCTTAGTCTTTATTTAGTTCGTTGTTCAAATGTCACATCTCCAGGGAGGTCTTCCTAAACCACACCATCTAAATAGGCCCTCGGTCCACCTCTTCCCCTCACAGAACACACTGCCATTGGACACTGTGATCTACCTATCGATCTGTAATCTTCGTGTCTATCTTCCAACTACAACATGGGGTCCATGAAGGCAGAGATTGGATTATTTGTTAGAAATTATAATACAAGCCGGGTGTGGCGGTGCACACTTGTAATCCTAGTGCTTGGGTAGCTGAAACAGGAGGATCAAGGTTTGCAGCCAGCCTCAGCAACTTAGCAAGACTGCTTCAAAATAAAAAGTAAAATAGGAATGGGGATATAGCTTGGAGGTAGAATGCCCCTGAGTTACATCCCCAGTACCACAAACACAAAAAATATTTATATATATACAGTGCAGGTAAAATAGCCCAACACACTTAGTAAATGGTCAACAAATATTTGTTCAATTAACAAACTCATTAACTGTTAGATACCCTCTACACATTGTATGTGTATCACCAATGCTGTTCTATGTGAATGGTTCCTAAAAGTTATTTCCCTGTTAGCTTGTAAATTCTATGAAAATCAGGTATTACATCTGTCTTACTCATTTATGAATGTATAACATGTAAAAATCACCAACTTTGGAAAAGGCTTACTCTGAACTAAGCCCTTTGCTAAGCTCTTGCATACATTCTTTTCTTGTCTTTTTCCCCAGAACTTTGTAAAGTGAGTAGCATGACCATCCCCTTTCTACAGATGAGGAACAGGAAGCTCGGAGACAGAAGTCACATGCTCAAAGTCACAGCCCAGATCTGAGCCTGACTCTGGAACTCACACACTTAACCCAACGCTACTCTGCAGGGGGGAAACTGAATGAGTTCATAAGTGAATAAATGAGGAATGGAGATGTCCACGGTGACTTGCTTTGCCCATAGGCTCTTCGTTACGACCCTGTCCACCCACAGCCACGCTCCCCAGCATAGGGACTCTGCACCCCTGTTCTGTGGCTAAATGGAGGGAGGAATGATGCTCTTGCCCGCACGGCCTGGCTGGGCCATCTCATGCCTCACTCAGCACATTAGGCCTGGGAGTCGAGAGCCTGGACAGTCAACAGAGAGGCAAAGTTGCCGAGAACTGCCCAGGAGAACCTGGACCCTTGACAACCCAAAGATCCAGGAAAGCCCAGGTTCTGAGGAAGCACAATGAACCTGCAAGAAGTTTGCAAAGTCCATGATGAAGGAGGGAGAGCAGAGCAGCAAAGCCATAGAAATGCCCTAAAAGGACGGCAGGCTTAGATCCTGACCATGCTCCTGTTTCAGCTCCAATGAACCGTCTCAAATCACCCAACCAACTCTATTGCAATAAACTGGTCAAACTAGAATAAATAAAGTATAAGAAAGGAAGTGATATTCTTGTTCAACAGGACCCTCCCTGTAGCTGTTCACCAGAACTACCTTCAATTACTTACTGATTCTGGACATGCAGGAGTATGAGCTGGGATAGGTCGAGATCCAGCTTTCTCTCTGGCCCCTGCAGACCTTCTGTGGTGATGCTTTCATCTGGAGTGCCCCTCCCCCTGAAGCTCCCGTGTTGAAAGCACAATCCCCAAGGCAGCCAGGCTCAGAGGCAGGGCTTTAGAAAAAGGTTAAATTTTTTTTGTGGGGGCAGGGGGAGGAAAAAGAAATTTTTATTGATTGTTAGTAAATCTGAGAAACCAGTGACTTAAAACATTCAACACCAAACTCTGGATTATCCTTAAAAGAACCAAGTCTCTTTTAATACTTAGCTCTTCAGGGTCACTGGGATCTGCTTATCAGAAAAGACACAATTCGTGTCTAAGACACCCTTTGTTGTTGTTGCTTGGTTTGTTCGTTTGTTTGTTATTGTATTAAGTACCACACCTCCAGGCCTATTTTATTTTTTATTTTGAAACAGTGTCTTACGAAGTTGCTGAGGGCCTCTCTAAATTGCTGAGGCTGGCTTCAAATCTGCAAAGCTCCTGTTTCAGCCTCCTAGGTACTTGTATTCCAAGTGTGCACTACAATGCCTGGTTCTAAGTTGCCCTTGAGTTGGTTCTTTTTCAGACCCACAGGCACAGGGTTTTCATCCCTTTTGTTAATTTTTAACAGGGGGAGAAGGAAATGGGGAAAAGAGGGGAGAAGGAAAAAAGGTATCTTTGAAACAGGCCATCGATTAGCTGCCAAGGTCAGAAGTAGTCCCCCATTACTGTCAATATTTACCTTTCGTATCTATGAAACAAGCATCCAGAGGAATTCTTAGAATGAAAGGTTTTTTAGCTGTTGTTACTACTTTTCCTCCTGGACTTGTAGAACTTTGGTTATATGTTTACAAAAAGAAAACAATGCAACAGAGGAGTAAATAGAAAAGCACATATCTAAGGGTAATACTAACTAGCATGGTTATAGTAACTTGGAAGAGACCTATGCATTCTACCCAAGAATGAACCTAGGAGAATAATCAGTCCTTGCTTTGTTGTCTTCTGCCAAAAACAGAGTAGCTTTTTATATATAAATAGTCAGCCTGGCCTAGGAGAAGACACAGTTTCTAAATACTTTGGAATTTATATTTCTTTGTGGACCACATAGGTGTTATTAGCTACAATAAGAGAAAAAAGTAAGACAGGGAACATAAAGAGCCTTTTCAACTGAGTAGTGTACTACTTGGACTCAATATATAATTGTACAGTTTTTGAGGTCTTAAGTTGGCCTCCATTCTCTATCCAGGATTTGAGTGAAGATGGCGACCAAATATACAAAAGGTTTGCTGTGGTCCATAATAGATTAAGCTCTTGGAAGACAGACCCAGCAATCAACTGCACAGGTTGAGGAGGGCAAGCTCTGTGCTATTCTGACCAAATATTATCCCTTCAGCCTGGAGAGTGAACGGGAAAAAGAGACAAGAGTAAATACATAAGATGTCTCATCTTGTTTTTCTTTTCTGTTATTGTTGTTGTTTGTTTTGGTACTGGAAATTGAACCCAGGGGCATTCTACCTCCAAGCTATACCCCTAGAACTTTTTATTTTTTATTTGGACACACAGTCTTGCAAAATTGAGGCTGTCCTCAAACCTGCGATCCTTGTGTCTCAGTCTCCCAAGTACTTGGATTACAGGCATGTGCCACCATACCTGGTCCTCATCTTGTTTTGAAAACAAGTAAATTAAGTCCACTGGTGGGTGTGTTGTCCACACAGGAGCAGGGAGCTTTTGCTAAGTCTTCAGGACTATTCTTTATTCTGGTGTGATGGACCCAGGACTTCACTCTAGCAACTTTCAGGGATGTGAGTGGTCAGAAGCACACCAGTTTTCTTTCCACTTTTTTCCCATTTGCTGTTCAGGTCCCTGTCTTTTCCATGTTTTGAGCAGAAATTGGTCCCTACACTGGAATGGACATAAAGGTGATTCCAACCTTGGAAGGGACCACTTTTCCTTTGGACAGTCTGAAAGCTCTCATCAGAGCAATTAACTCAGCCTTTCAGGCTGATGTTCCATGTGGAAAAGGCTTGGTTTCCAGCATCTACTGCCCAGTAACCATGGTGGATCCAGATAGCTGCTGGTCCTCCATGAAGTGGCTCACATCTGTGAAAAGGTGCCAGTCTGGCTCTGCCTCAGGCTGATCAGAAAAGTCCCAACTTGTTTCTTCTTCTAAAGACCTCCAGCAAAGTCAGCCTGGTTTCCTTTTTCTGGTTGGCAAACAGAAGCTGGGACAAGAGTGTATTTATATCTGCCTCAGGTGTAGAATGTGCAAACACCCGTCTTAATGATATAAATATGTTGACCTTTCACTTTCCCACAGAATTACTAATGCCTTGAAGATGAAGACTAGACCCTTATTCATTTTTGTAGGAACACAGCTTCCTGCATGACACTGTTCAAATCAGGATTCACTTAGTGCTTTCGAACTAAACCTGAGAACCAGTGACATGAAGTTCTCAGGTATAAAGGTTAGAGGAGCATTTAACTCATACACCAAGTTTTGTCATAAGAGAGGGATGAGACAATCTTGAGTCCCCACAGTCAATTTTTGTCCAGGGCTCTGGTGAAGGCTGTTTCTTTAGGATCCCTTTGCAGAGGCATCCAATAAACACATGTTGGCTTCAGTGTTGGTTTCTTCCAAGCATTGCACACCAAATGGGTTGTCCAGACTTGCTGCATTGAGTTTCCTTCCTCCCAAATGAATCCAAATAGAAACAGGAGGTACACCTGCTCAGGAAGAGGAAAACAAGAGTTCCCTCCTTGTTCTCCAAGTTTGGACAAATGTTATAGCTTCACAGTTGTTGAAAAATCCAATCAAAGTGAGAAGCAAAAGACTGAATTATGATGGCTCTGACCTCATCAGTGGATTCATCCATTTGGTGGATTAGTAATTTGAACGGTCTACTAGTGGTAACTGTAGGAAGATGTGGTGTGGCTGGTGGAAGTAGGTTACTGGGTGCACAGGGCACTACATCTGTCCCTGGCTCCTTCTCCTCCTCCTCCTCCTCCTCCTCCTCCTCCTCATCATCATCATCATCATCATCATCATCATCCTCCTCCTCCTCCTCTTCTTCTTCTC
>PVLC010042291.1:0-13017 GCA_004027655.1 Graphiurus murinus
CTCACCCTCACCTTATTTGGATAGAAATGAGGAAAAGAGATTTGCATTTCAGCAGCTGAGTCAGAATCCTTCCAAACTGCTCCTCTCTCATACACACCAAGTGCATTAGAAATCTCTTCACAGTTGCATCCTCCTTTAGAAGCCACTTAACAGCTATCTACAAGCCAGCCATGCTGCGCACCTGTAATCCCATTACTTGGGAGGCTGAGACAGGAGTATCACAGGTTTGAGGCCAGCCTTCACAAGTTAGTCAGAACCTGTTTCAAAATAAAAAATTAAAAGATGAGAGGTAGAGTACCGCTGGGTTGAGCCTTCAGTATCAAACAAAGAAAGAGACAAACAAAACAATCTCATTAGGAAGAGCAGTGGAAAGGCTCAGCCTGAATCTGAGCTTTGCCACCAACTGTGACCTTGAGGTAGTGGCTTCCCTCGCTGGGCCTGGATTTTCTGACTATAAATGAAAAGGATGAATTAAAGGCTCTCTAAGCCACTTGCGGCTCTGTGAGTCTCCTTTCACTTCTCAAAACACTTCTCCATGGGTTCCCAGGAAGCATTTGCTCCTCTGGCACGCAGGATCACTTGGTATGACTGAACTATCATCAACTTTCAACGTTCCAGAGCCCAGCCAGTGGCGGGGATGAGCCCCATCTGAAATGCTGCTCTCCTCCCTACTCCAGGCTTCATGCCCCTGTGTGTGTCGGTCCCACTGCAATTCCATTTGCAATGACAGCTTTTCAAACAGCCATAGGCAATAACAAGTCCTTAGGATCTAAGCACTTTTGATGTTTGACTTATACACTGTTTGGCATCTTTAATTTTAAGGTTAAGTTGCATATTAAATTTCCAAGGCCAAGATGCATACAAGGTACCAAACACAGTACTGGGCACACAGAAGCCATGAAGGAGTGTTAGTTATAAATTTAAGATATCTGACCCTACTACATCTTCATGCTACTCATCGAAATTTAGGGCTTAGCCTGGTTTTCCACAAGGCATTTGTTGTCTATGAAAAGAAGCAGTATAACAGCTGACAAAAGGAAGAAGAATTTACTACCTTTATTTGATGAGCAAATTTCTATCAAAAATCAATTTCTCTACCAATTGTATATAAGTGAAAAGAAGAAGACTGATACGCCTGACGGCATAAAAAATCCAAAATGTTTACATGGCCTAAAAAAAAAGAGTAAATAATAAAACATCATAAGCAAAGTTAAAACACCAAAAAAAAAAAAAAATCCAATAGAAAAGAAAAATGGAGTTAGGCATGGTGGCACATGCCTGTAATTCCAGTACTTAGGTGGCTGAGATAAGAGGACCACAGGTTCGAAGACAGCCTCAGTCACATAGCAAGACTCTCAGCAACTTAGTGAGACCCTGTTTCAAAATAAAAAATAAAATAGGGCTAGAGGTATAGCTCAAGAGGTAGAATATTCCTGTGTTCAATCCCCAGTACCACAAAAGGGGGGGGGGGGAGAAAGGGAAAAGAGAAAAACATGTAGACCAGTGCTTCCCTCTTAGGGTTGATATTTCTTACAAGTGAAGGGGGCGGGGAGCATTTGACAATGACTCAAGACAGTTTAGGTTGTCACAAATTGGAAATAGGGGATGAGATGTTAGTTGAATCTAACGAGTAGAGCTCAGGGATGCATTAAACATCCCACGATGCACAGGACAGCGCTTGGAAACAAAGAACCCAAATGTGGATAATGCTAAGACAGAGAAACCCTATGTTGGACATGAAAAGACGCTCAACCTCATTCACAAGCAAAATACAAATTGAACTCTAACCTACCACCATGGCAGAGTTAAAGATGTCTAACAACCCGTATTGGAAAGAGTGTGACGATAGAAACAATCTCATGTGTTGTTGGGAATGTAAATTAGTCCACCTTTATAGTAGAAAACTCAGTAAATATCTATTAAAATGAATTAAGTACATACCCTTTGGTACAGCTGTTTGGTTTCTATGAATATATCCTTAGATATTCTCAAATATTTACTGAGACATTCACTACTCATTGTAGCTTGGATGGTAGCAATAGTTGAAAAGACAAATGTACAACAAGTCAGACTGGTTAAATAAATCACAACGAATGCCCAGATAGAATGTTAGGAAGTCTTTAAAAAGAACAAGGTAGCCAGGCATGGTGGCACACGCTTGTAATCCCAGCATTTGGGAGGCTGAGACCGGAGGATACGGGTTCGCAGCCAGCCTCAGCTACATGGTGAAGCATTCCGCAACTTAGTGAGACCCTGTTTCAAAAATAAAGAATAAAAAATAGGGCTGGGGTCATAGCTCAGAGGTAGAATGACCCTGAGTTCAATCTCCAGTACCGCAAAAGAAAAAAAGAACAAGGTGGGTTTATTTGCAGTGATATGGGTTGTTAAGTGAACAAAGCATAGTACAATACAAAAAATAAAATATTATTCCAACTTCCAGGATATGTGTGTCTATAAAGATATAGACACACATGTACATACATACATACATGACAGTGTATTCAGATTCTGGGAGAAGACACAGAAATGGAAAAGGCTATCTGCCTCTAGGAAAGAGATAGTATTTAGAGGATTCTATAGTAGGATCTTTTCTACCACTTAAATTTTGTACCATGTACTATATATTCCCAAAAGCTGTAAATTTTGTTAAAGTTGTTTTAGTACTAGAGATTGAACCTGGAGGGGGCATTCTACCTCTGAGCCAGCCCCCTTTTTTGTGAAAGAGGGTCTCACTAAGTTGCTGAGGGTCTCACTAAGTGAATGAGGCTGGCCTCAAACCTGTGACATCTCCCTTCCCCAGTTTCAGTCTTTTAAATGCTAGGAATATAGGCATGTGTCACTACACCCAGCTCGTAACTTTTTTTCATATAACATACAAATTAACTTAAAAAAAAAATGTAACTTGCTCACTGTGAGTTTAGTATGAATCAAGGGCCTGTAAGGAAATAAAGACACTCAGAACAGGGAAAATGTAAGGCAGCTCAATCCAGAGGCTCTTGAGAAAGCATGAGTAGAGTTCTGGGAAACCCACAGTGAGAACCCTGAGGTTGCAAAACCAGAGAACTGGCAGGGAGAGGGAGTGCCTCATGACAGTGCAGAGGCCCCAGGGACCCTGCAGGAGGGGGCTGGGAGAATAAAAGCCACGCCTCTCTGCCTTCCACCGGCCAGTCCCCTTGCAGAGAAAAGGACCCTGGTCCTTAGGGACACAGAGCAGGGTGGCTTCCAGCACACTGCTGGTAAGCACAGCATTCTAAAAAAAAATTCATTCAAAGCACTGCTAAAGAAGGCTCATGTGTCTGGCCTTTTCTTTAACTCCACACAAAGGAAAAAAACTCAAGGAACTGCTAATCCAAGTAAATGAAGATAGCCCTGGGAACTGGCAGGAGATAAATGAACTGAAATATGTATCAGAAAAACTACCTCTTCCATTACTATAAAAACTATTTTCCTTAATGTTCAAAATTGGCTTTGGCCTTTTCCTTCCAGTGAGGTGGTTTAAATCCTTACAGCTCAGATTTTTAATCCAGAACCATCCATGAGCTATAATTTGTAACAGGGCTCTAGCACAGTCTATGGGATGCAGGTCTTTCAGTGTTCTTTAAAAAAAAATAATAGAAAAAAAAAAAAATCCCTCAGCGCTCTCCAACCTCACTGGCCCAACCCAACTCTATCCTTTTATCCTCCTCCAGACAAGCTGTGCTTCCTTCAGGCCACCATGGAGTCATTCTGGTTCTGGCCAAACTCTTCTGAGAACTTGAATTTCAAAAACTGAGCAAGAAAAACACAAGAGTCATTTGCAAGCTTGTCAAATGTTTCAAGGCCTCTAGTCTTCTGCTCACACTTGTCAGGCTGATGACACATCACCACACCATATATCACCAGAGTTGTACAAAATCCTCTTTGGGTTCAAAGTGAGAAGCAGGGCCAAAAAAAGTATAAAAGGGAACACACTGTACATACTTGGAAATCATAGTAAGTCCTTTCAGAGAGAAACATATTGAAGATAGTCTCATCCCACTTGTCCTTTCTGGTGCCTCTCCTGAATAGGCTTTTATATAACAGAATATCAGGGCTACCAGGGACCTTGAACATCTATTCCCTAAACTCTTCCTTTTAGAGATGAAGAAATTAACACTTAAAAATGAGTCTTGTCTAAGCAACAGGACTAGAACTCAAATCTCCCAAAAGATTCACAATTGATATCTGCTATATGTGATGTCATACTCAGCTTGGTAAATGGAAATTCCACTATTTAAAAAAAAAAAATCACCTATGGCTGGGCATGGTGGCGCAACACCTGTAATCCCAGTACTTGGGAGGCTGAGACAGGAGGATCACGGGTCACGGATAGCTCAGCCACATGGAGTCTCAGCAACTTAGTGAGACCCTGTTTCAAAATTTTATAAAAAGGGTTAGGGATATGGCTTGGAGACAGAATGTCCCTGGGTTCAATCCCCAGTACCACAAACAAAAAGGAAAAGGAAGGAAGGAAGAACCAAACCAATTCAACTCCAAAGATATACAAATAGCCAATAAGCAAATGAAGATATCCAATATCATCAATCATCAGAGAAATGCAAGTTGAAGCCATGAGAATGACTATTACTTAAAAAAAAAAAAAACAAGAAGGACAATTAGTATTGTCTAGGATGTGGAGAAACTGGAACCCTAGAGCCATGTGGATGGAAATGTTAAATGGCCAGCCTCTATGGAAAGCAGTCCTCAGAAAGTTAAACTTAGAATTGTCAAATGACTCAGCAATTCTACTTCTAGGTACAGGTTGAATATCCCTTACACTAAATGCTTGGGAACTGCTTCAGATTTCAAATGGTTTAAAAAATACATAGACTTTACTGGTTTAACATCCATCCTTAACCCCCAAATTTAAAATGTTCCAAAATCCAAAACAGAGTGTCATATCAGTGCTCAAAAAGTCTTAAGTTTTTCAGCATTTCCAATTTTGCATTTTCAGACAAAGGATGTTCAACCTGTATAAGACACCAAAAATTGAAAGCAGGGAATCAGATACTTGTGCACCATGTTCATAGCAGTATTATTTACAGTAGCCAAAAGGTGGAAACAACCAAAATTTCCATCAACAGAATGACTGACTAAAAATGCAGTATATTTGCATAACAGATTATTCAACTTTGAAAAGGAAAATGAATCTGAAATATACTATAATATGAATGAACCCTGAAAATATTATGCTAAGTCAAATAAGCTAGCTACAAAGAGATAAATGCTGTATGATTCTTATATGAAACACTCAGAATACTCAAATTCATAGGAGACAGAAAGTACAAGTGAGGTTACCAGGGACTTGGGGAGAGCCGGGTGGGGAGTTGCTGTTTCATGGGTGTAAATAGTTTGAAATAATGAGGAGTCCTAAAAATGGATGGAGATGTTGGCTGTATGGAACTGTGAATGTACTAAATGCTACAGAAATGTACACTTTAAAAATGGTTAAAATGACAAATTTCATATTATGTATATTTTACCACAATTAAAAAAAAATAAAATTGAAAAAAAAAGCTATATGAATTATGGGTTTGGGGGTCTCATGAAGGTAGGCAATAAAATATAACTTCCCCATACTGATGGAATGAACAACGGGCATTTCATTCAAGCAAAAAGGTACAAAAGAAACAATTGTGAAAATTCCAAGTTCCTGGGCAAGATGACCAAAACATGAGGGAAATGTGCTCCTTAAGGTTAAGAGCAGGTGACGGCAATGTCTTTTCCTTGCTCTCCAGGGCTGATTCTCAGTCCAAAAGTGAATGCTTTAGGAACATGACATATATCATGGTCCAGCTAACTTAGAGTGTTTGGCCACAAAGAGGTTTCTCTCTTTCTCTCTCTCTCTATTTTAACAAGTTAAAAGCCAGACTTTCAATGCTTGGATCATTTTTTTTCTTTCAAACCTAGCAAAATGACCCTTCAAAAAAGCATGCATGAAGATGTTTGGATTAGAAATAGCAAACCCATTCCCTCCCAAGGTGTGAGGTTTATTTCAGCAAGAGACAATGCTATCAGTCAAATGAACACACTCAGCACCTTTTCTTTCTGCAACCATAACTTGAACATGTTGCACGTGAGTGGCCATGGTAGCAATACTTAGAATTCAAAAGTGGTTTCTGTTACACAATCTTCTGAGATGTCAAAGATGCCTCCTGTGCTAAGGATCTTCTCATTACCTCTTACTTGCTTCAGTTTCCAGGAAAAAAAAAACATAATAAAGCCCAATCAAGCTGGCTTGTTAAGTGACCCTGAGACATTTCAAACCATCTCACCTCTTGCACCCCCTGAAATCCCATGCGATTATCTCACCCACGCTGTCAAATATCAATGAAGCCTCCAGGAGCCCGTGGCCAGTTTATCGTGATGTGCATCGAAATTTCACCCCAGCACTATCACTGGAGTGCATATACACAAAATATTAGAGGTTTCATTTTACAAGACACTCTTGAGGCTAAAAGGGAAGGTTTTCCATGTACCTGGACAAAATGTCAAGGAAAGGGTCTAAGGTATTTGGAAAGGAAAAAAAAAAAAAAAAAAAGGCAATCCTTGTGGCAGGGTTTCTCAATTTGGACACTCTTGACCTTCTGGACCCAAATAATTCTTTGTAGTAGGGGATATCCTGTGCATTGTAAGATATTTAGCTCCATGGCCTCTACCACTCGCTAGACAACAGGAGCCACCCCCAACCCTGACCCAGTTTGCACAACCAAAAATGTCTTGGCGTTGCCAAATGTTTTCTCCTGCAGGGTTGGAGTAAGAACAAAATTGTCCTCAACTGAGAACCACTAGACATTAGCAGCCTTTCCCTCTTCCCATCTGTATTAGGGGTACAAACCAGGTATTTGGGAATAATGGAGGGAGGTCAGCAGGCACCCAGCTCCAGAGATGCCTGATGGATCAGATGAAACAAAAGAGACTCCCTGGCGGGAGGAAGAAATAGTGGAGCATGTGGGGAAGAGGGAGGGGCCGGAGTGAGGAGAAGGAATGCAAGGGGGTTCCTTGGCTGCCTAAAGAAGGAAAAGTTCCAGCTTTGCTAGACTAGCTAATCAGTTCATCTTCATTCTGTTTTGTTTTCTGTTAATTCGATTGCTCTGTGTTCAAAGTGCTCTCAGGTGTCAGGTTCACAAGTCAAAATCGGGGCATTTTAAGTGGGCGAGTTCTGCATAGAGATTTTGTGTTTGCGAAGAGGAAGGCTGCATGACAATTTTGGACTAACTGGTATCACTCAAGTGTACCTTCTCTTATCAAAGGCTGTATCTTCATATACTGTCAAAATGCTTCATAATATTTAATTATTCAATATTATATATAATTATATAATATAATCAGCTTTAGGAAAAAATATATATTATGTTATATATAATGTTATGTTCTAAAGCTGATTATATTATATAATTATATATAATATTGAATAATTAAATATTATGAAGCATTTTGACAGTATATATTTATATATTATAAAAATATAATGTAATTATATTTTTGTGGTACTGGGGATTGAACCCAGGGCATTCTATTTTTGAGCTATACCCCCAACCCTTTTTATTTTTTTGTTTTGAAACACAGTCTTGCTAGGTTGCTGAGAGTCTCTCTAAATTGCTGAGGCTGTCTTTAAACCTCTGATCTTCCTGCCTCAGCCTCCCAAGTATTGGGATTACAGGCATGAGCCGCCACACTCAGCTCAAAATGCTTAATATTAACCACAGGTAAGACTTAACTAGAGCAAGAAGGGAACTAGGCAAAATGCCTCCCCCTTCAACCTGTTTTAGAAAAACCCAAGTATCTGTGCTGTTTCTAGTAAACCAAGAGCATCATCCTCCCAGATCAGAAGACCACACTCCAGGTAGTAATGTCTCATTAAATGTTGTAGGATTCCAACGTCAATCTCAGTACTCTGTATTGAGAAGGAGGGCACTGGGGGGATGGGGGGGGACTAAATGCTATGTGCATGTATGTCATTTCAACATGATTTACATTATGATGTGAGACTATAATGCACCAATAAAAGCACACTAAAACAAAACCAAAAAAAAAAAAAAAGAATGTTATAGGGAGAGGGAGCTGAGCTTTTGTTGGGGACTTTGGGTATGTCCTAAAGCTGAGGACCAAGGGCAGTCACAGTCACTTCATTCCTAGGAGCAAGCTATGCTGCAGAAATCAGCTTGTCTCACTGGAGCAGGGAAGGGGAAAATACTTTCAAGAGCTCGACACATATCCCTTGGATCTAAGGGGCCTGGTGAACAAAGACTTTTTGACTGTCCTCTAGAAAGTTCTGAAAGCACATTAAAGCAAGCAGCAATGGTGGGTGGAGAGGGCCACTGGCACTGTCAGCATTTTATGTGGCAAGGATGCAGGAGTCCACCAGAGGCTGCAGCTGTCCCGACGGGACTATGCCATGAAGCTGCCAGCAGGGTGAAGAAACTTCAGTTTTAAGAAGGACAGGAAGCCAGGTATGGTGGCACATGCCTGTAATCCCAATACTTGGAAAGCTGAGATAGGAGGGTCACAGGTTTGAGGACAGCCTTGGCAACATAGTGAAACTTTTAGCAACCCAGTGACTCTGTTTCAAAACAAAAAATAAAAGCTGGGCATGGTGGAGCATGGGATTACATTGTAATCCCAGTACTTGGGAGGCTGAGACAGGAGGATCCGGGTTTGCAGCCAGCCTCAGCTACTTAGTGAGGCCCTCCACAACTTAGAGAGACCCTGTTTCAAAATAAAAAGAATAAAAAATAGGGCTGGGGGTATAACTCAGAGGTAGAATGTCCCTGAGTTCAATCCCTAGTACCAATCAATCAATCAATCAATCAATAAATAAATAAAATAAAAAGATCTCAGGGGTGTAGCTTGGAGGTAGAAAGCCCCTAGGTTCAATCTCCAGTTCCCAAAATAAGAGGGAAAGGAAGAGACATAGAAGTTTTGCAAAAAGTCAACATTCTGATCATGGCATATTGATTATACTCAGATTGTATTTTAGTACGACATATTCATATTAGGATATTTGGTGATACATGACTGAGTCTCTTCTGGCCTTTATACATCATTTCCCAATACAATATTAGGCTTCTCTAAAGAACTCAATAGACGAATGGCATTAATTCATGATAATAATACATCTTTGTGAAAGCAATTATTTATTATGATTAATACTCAAAGGGCAATCCACAGGCAGACAGCATCGCAGACCCTGGGAATGTCTTAGCATGCAGAGGCTCAGGCCCCTTGCAGACCTACTGAAGATCCACAGCAATTCCTATGGATATTAATGGGTGACAGTGGCAGCTAAGAATACAGGTTCTCCACTAGAGCTACAATTGCCTACACTGTTTGTTTTCAAACTACACAAATCCAAAGGATACCCAGGAATTCTGATTCAGGAGGCTGGGTCTTAGGGGGCAGAGTGAGGATCTGTACCATTTAAGCAAACCACAGACTCACTTCTCCTTCCAGAGACTTTGCTTAGCCTTCATTAGTTATACCACAGACCAGGACAGGGAACCTCTGATTCAGGGATTGAGGAAGGCAGGCATCGAGTCAGATTTCAGCCGAGCTTCTAACCTGTCCTACCCTGCAGACATTTCCCCACCATGGAATCCACTCCTTCTTCCAGAGACTTCATTTAGTCACTGATAACCTCCAGCAGAGCACATAGCTGGCTACCGCTGTCTCTTGGTGATCAGTAAGGAATCCGACTCGGAATGATTAAAAAGGACAAAATGTCACAGCCAGTGAGAAAATGCAGGACAGGGCAGGCTGAGAAGATGCTGGAAGCTTCTAGCTTGAACCCTGGCCATGCCAGCCTAGGACGTGTCAGCCGGACTCATGCCGATTTCTCATAAGGGCTTGATATTTGTGAAAGAAGGTGAAAGGAACCATTTGCCAGCCACCTCCAGAGTGTTAGGGTTTCTTGTCTAGATTTTGTCTTGCGGGAAAGAAGAATAGTGCCTGATCTAAATCAGGCTCCAACTTAGCTGCTGTGATTGCTGCACATCCAAATACTTCCAAAGCTGCCACCACGGGCTCAGATGGAATTCCAAGTAACCAGAAAAAGTGATCACCAAGGCCTATATCCCAAGCCGACTTCCAGCATCAATCATCAGGCAGACTGGGAACTAGGAGGCCCTGGTGCAGTATGTTTTTAAGAATTAATTTCCTTCAGTGAGATCCCTCAGAATTCTGAAATGTGTAAGTAACCACCAGGTAAAAAGAAGAAATACTTCTTCGGGCAGAAAACGGTCTATAATATGATGAAGTTTGAGAGAAGGGAAATGATCATTACTGTATGAATAGCCGAGTCAGAAGTCTTTGACCAAATAAGGTTATGGTTTTTGCAGTGAGTGTATTTCAATAAAAGGACATTTTCAGCATGAAGAGGTTCAGCTTCTTTGTGGAAAATGGTATATAACAAAGTAAATTTCGTTAAATATGAATTCATCTCTTTATCAAGTACCTAACGCTGGCATGAAGGTTATTTTATTTTTTTTCTTTTCCACACAATGTCATGGTTTTCTGGGCACATTGTGGGATTCTCAGATGTTTCTAATTACCCTCTGTGTACACCCAATAAAACAGCTGGCTCGAGATGTTATTAATACCACAAGAAGATCCAGAGGGCTAATAAATCACCCTTTCTTCAGAAAGGGACAATGCAGTGGCAAAAAGTGGCATGGTTTAATCTCACTAAATAAGGTTTTAGCTAAGAATGTTTGAACGCACTTCCTAATTTGCCAGGAAAAGAGCAGTGGTCTGCTCACCTCCTTGCTGCCAGAGACTTTAATGTAGACTCCCTTTTACCTCTTCCAGGAAAAATCTGAGGAAAATTAGGCTGAGCTTTTTGCACTAGGAAAACTTAGAAAGTCCCTATAATCCAGGACAAATCCTTATTGAATCTGATGGGCATCTGAAGCTTGGTCTCAGAGTGAAGAAATCTCTCTTTATTGCATAAAGTTGTTGTTATTTTGCCACCAAGCCAGCACTACAGTCCTGCCAGTTTCTCAGTAACTATTGCAGGAGTCTAAATTCAAGATAATGAAGTGGAGCAGTAAGTCATTCCTCACGCCCGTACTCTCCGAGCTAAATAGGAAATCGAGTTTTAATAAGCATCCCAACAACAGCGTTACATTAAATCGGCACTGGAAGGCCATCTGGCTCTTTGAGCTTCTTTATTTGTGATATAACATGGGAGAAGGAATCCCAGACTTCCTCACTAACTTCATCCTTCCCCATTTGGTAGTTATTTTATTTTCCTGGACTGCTTAGCGCGAAGATGATTGTGTGGCTGCCCTCAAAAACATTTTCACATCATCTGTGATGTTGGTTCCAGGAGGCTTTTTTTTCCAGCAATACACACATTTGGTATTCCTCCGCCACTTGGAAAAATCTTAATATACCTTGATAATCAAAAGTGAGTATAAATGGATGTAGAATTGAGCCCAACTCCTATGCCAATAAGTGTTGTAGGTATACAGGGTATCATATAAATGTGGTTACGGTATCTATTTCATGTCCAGCTTCCTTAAATTGAAGGTAACCTCGAAGCCCAGAGGTAAACCACACAACTGACAGGAGAGCTAAGACCACAAAGCAGGAGGAACTGTCATAATCACGTCATTGGAGATGCCCCTTCTACTTGGGCTGATTGCTTTTCCTCCTGACCACAGCTTTGGGTTCCAAAATGTGTTACGATGTTTAAATACTCTCACCCTGCCAGCAGGCTTGGCAAGGTGGGAGAGCTTCCTGTGTAAGCAAGCAAACTTCTCCAGGGGAAGCATGATCCAAGACAGAGAGGACATGGTACTACACCATCACCACAGCCACATGACAATGGCATCTGACAGCATTCTGTGCAAAGCCTAAGCTGCCCAGGACAAGTCTCAGTGTCAACAAGTAGAAAGGCGTCCACATACCCAGCCAGAGGGCCAAAGGGAGGGAGGGACAGAAACATCTCTGTCTTTCTTGACACTATTGTGCTCTTGAGATCAATAATTGAAAGAACTGCTACCTTTTTTTTTTTCCTTTTTCTTTTGGTAACTGTAGATTGAACCAAGTGGTACATATATAAGCCTGTAACCCCAGGACTTGGGAGGCTGAGTCAGGAGGATCTCAGGTTCAAGCCCAGCCTCAGCAATTTAGCAAGGTCCTTAGCAACCTAGTAAGACCATGTTTCAAATATAAAAATAAAAATAAAGCCGGGCGTGGTGGCGCACGCTTGTAATCCCAGCATTCGGGAGGCTGAGACCGGAGGATCCAGGTTCGAGGCCAGCCTCAGCTACCTAGTGAGGCACTCCGCAACTTAGTGAGACTCGGTTTCAAAATAAAGAATAAAAAATAGGGCTGGGGGTATAGCTCAGAGGTAGAATGCCCCTGAGTTCAACTCCCAGTACTGCAAAAAAAATATATATATATATATATAAAAATAAATAAATAAATAAACACCGGACATGGTGGTTCACGCTTGTAATCCCAGTACTTGCGAAGCTGAGACAGGAGGATAACAAGTTCACAGTCAGCCTCAGCTACTTAGTGAGGCCCTCTGTTAGTGAGACTTTGTTTCAAATTAAAGAATAAAATAGGGCTGGGGCAGAATGCCCCTGGGTTCAACTCCCAGTACCACAAAAAATTAATTAATTAATAATAAAATAAAGCTGGTGATGTAGCCCCAAGATAGAATGCCCCTGGGTTCAATCCTCAGCACACAATCAATCAATCAATCAATAAAGCCAGGCATGGTGGCGTACGCTTGTAATCCCAGTACCTGAGAGGCTGAGACAGGAGGATCTGGGTTCGAGGCTAGCCTCAGCTACTTAATGAGGCTCTCTGCAACTTAGTGAGACCCTGTTTCAAAATAAAGAATAAAAAATAGGGCTGGGGGTATAGCTTGGAGGTAGAATGCCCCTGGGTTCAATCCTCAGTACTGCAATCAATCAATCAATCAATGTTGTCAGTATTTCAATGATGCAGGATTGGGCACCTGGAACTCCATGTTACAGCCACAGC
>PVLC010042292.1:0-13011 GCA_004027655.1 Graphiurus murinus
ACTGCAAAAAAAAAAAAAAAAAAAAAGGAGTAGAAGCCCCTGGGTTCAATCCTCAGTGCCACAGGAAAAACAAAAAACAGCGGGCATGGTGGCACACACTTGTAATCCCAGCATTTGGGAGGCTGAGACCAGAGGATCCGGGTTCGCGGCCAGCCTCAGCTACCTAGTGAGGCACTCCGCAACTTAGTGAGACTCGGTTTCAAAATAAAGAATAAAAAATAGGGCTGAGGGTATAGCTCGGAGGTAGAATGCCCCTGAGTTCAATCCCCAGTACCGCAAAAAAACAAAAACAAAAACAAGGAACTCTAGCCAGGCATGGTGGTTGTACACCTGTAAGCCCAATACTGGGAGGCTGAGACAGAAAGGATTGCAGGTTTGAGGACAGCCTCAGCAACCTAGCGAGACCCTGTTTCAAAACAAAAAATAGAGCAGGCTGGGGTAGCACACGTTTATAATCCCAGTACTTGAGGAGCTGAGACAGGAGGATCACAGGTTAGTGGCCAGCCACAGCTACTTAATGAGGTAATCTGCTTCTTAGTGAGACACTGTTACAAAATAAAGAATAAAAACTAGGGCTGGGATGTAGCTCAGAGGTAGAATGCCCCTGGGTTCAATCCCCAGTAACACACACACATATACAATGTGGAGCTCTGCTGGGCATGATGGCACATGCCTGTAACTCCAATATTTGGGAGGCTGAGAGAAACAGGAGATCACAGGTTTGTGGCCAATCTCAGTAATTTAGCAAGACCCTATTTCTTTTTCTTTTTGTGATACTGGGGATTGAACTCAGGGGCCTTCTACCGCCAAGCTATATCCCCAGCCCTATTTTTTTAAAAATTTTTATTCTCTTTATTTTGAAACAGGGTCTCACTAAGTTGCTGAATGTCTCACTAGGCAGCTAAGGCTGGCCACAAACTCGGATCCTCCAGTCTCAGCCTCCCAAATGCTAGGATTACAAGCATGTGCCACCATGCCCGGCTGCAAGACCCTATTTCAAAAGAAAAAAAAAAAGGATCCATATGTATGCAAAGGTAGTAGAAAGTAAAATGTATTTACTTATTTGTTTACTTATTGGTGCTGGGAATTGAACCCAGGGGCATTCTTCTCTGAGCTACATCTTCAGATATTTACTTTTTTTTTTTTTTTTTTTTTTTTTGCAGTACTGGGGATTGAACTCAGGGGCGTTCTACCTCCGAGCTATACCCCCAGCCCTATTTTTTATTCTTTATTTTGAAACCGAGTCTCAATAAGTTGCGGAGTGCCTCACTAAGCAGCTGAGGCTGGCCGTGAACCCGGATCCTCTAGTCTCAGCCTCCTGAATGCTGGGATTATAAGCGTGCGCCACCATACCCGGCTTTTATTTATTTATTTATTTATTGCAGTACTAGGGATTGAACTCAGGGGCATTCTATCTCCGAGCTACACTCCCCGCCCTGTTTTTTGTTTTTTTTTTTTATTCTTTATTTTGAAACAGGGTCTAAGTTGTGGAGGTCCTCACTAGATAGCAGAGGCTGTCCGAAAACCTGGATCTTCCTGTCTCAGCCTCCCAAGTACTGGGATTACAAGCGTGTGGCACCATGCCCAGCTGCTATTTTATTTTATTTTTTTTGTGGAACTGGAGATTGAACCCAGGGGTATTCTAACCCCAAGCTACATCTCCAAACTTATATTTCTTTATTTTGAAACAAGGTCTCACTAAGTTGCAGAGGTTCTCACTAGGTAGCTGAGATCCTCCTGTCTCAGCCTCCCAAGTACTGGGCTTACAAGTGTGTACCACTATGCTCAGCTTTTTATTTTGAAACAGAGTCTCACTAAGTAGCTAAGGAAGGCTATGAACCTGTGGTCCTCCTGTCTCAGCCTCCCAGGTACCAGGATAACAGGCGTGCACCACCAGGCCCGACTAAAATGACTATAGTTAGAAGAAACAATTGCCCATTCTCAGGAAGGAGCAGGGCAGCCAAAGCAGTGGCCCCCAGGGCAGGCCTGTCAGATCGGACTGGTGGCCGAAGCTCTCAGACTCGTCTGTCTCAGAGGATCAGGCAGAGATGGCAGCTCAAAACGTTTAAATTCTTGATAAACATCTGTTTCTATTTGAAGCTATTACAAATCATGTAGCTACAAACAATACCATGTACGTTTCTGTTGGACAGATCCAGATAATTGCTTGATCATGAAGCATATGTACTTTTTTTTTTTTTGCGGTACTGGGGATTGAACTCAGGGGCATTCTACCTCTGAGATATATCCCCAGCCCTATTTTTTATTTTTTATTTTTTATTTTGAAACAGGGTCTCACTAAGTTGCAGAGTGCCTCACTAGGTAGCTGAGGCTGGCCTCGAACCCAGATCCTCCGGTCTCAGCCTCCCAAATGCTGGGATTACAAGCATGCGCCACCACGCCGGGCTGCATATATACTTTTTTAATGGTACCAGTTTTCCTAGTAATTTGCCCAACTTAGACCCCATCCAATACTGCCTTGGTCTCCTGGTTGCTCCCCAAGATCAAAATATCAGAAAGGCAGCGAATTCTGGCACAAGTCTGTAGGGACCACCCACCTGAATGTGACGACAGTCATGACCTCGGGTGGGGAGCTGGATCCTGCGGAAGGTGATGGGACACTTCAGGGACACCTTGATGGCCGTCTGCTCCACCCCATCCTCTCCGTTGGGCCCAGGGGTGCCTGGGATGGTGCCACTGCTGAAGTTCCGCTTTACTGACATCAACAGGGGAAAGGGCTTGAGTAAAGAAGGTCCTCGACATGGGTAGGTGACCAATGGGAGGGGCGCCAGTCAGGAACCTGTCACTGCGGGATCACTAGCTCCAAAGGGTCACCTGGGCTGAGAGGAGATGGCAGCGCGCCCTGGGGGTGTGCCACAGAGCAGAGCTCAGGTGGGGCGGGGCCACTCACTCTTGGTGATGCAGTGCTCGGCCGGCAGGAGGCGCTTCTTGAGGAGGCCCTGAAGCACGGAGCGGACGGAGGGCCGGTGCACCAGCTGCAGCACGAAGAGGTGGGACTGCAACACAGCAGGGTTTTGTGTGAGGCCGCAGGTGGTGGGAGGCAGGGGGCATGCCAGGCAGGGAAGGGAGGGGCTTGAGGGGGAGATGGGACAGCCAGGGGTGGAGGGAAAGGGTCACACCAGCCCTGTCCCTCAAAGCCTGTCCTCCTGAGTGAGGAAGCACAGGCAGGAACTGGCCTCGGTTAGACAGCTGGGCTCCTACCCAGGCTCACCCGCCTCCACAGCTGTAGTGCATCCTGTCCCTGGCCAACCACCGTCTCCTCGCCTCTCCACCAAAACACAATCACCTGAAGTCCCTGCACATCCCCTGCCCAGGGTATCCACCTGTTAAAACCTCCCACGTCCCACAGGAGGCGGCACCTGAGCCGCCCTCCCCAGGCGCATGAGGCTGGCTGCTGGATACAGTAGGCTCAAGGGCTCCATGTGAGCCTGCAGCTGCTGCAGGTAGAACCTGGGCGACCCTGGCGACTACGGTGGACTCTGTATGTGAGCTTTCTGGGCAACTTGATTTCTCTCACATAATTAATGTGAGCATGAGAGAGAGACAGACAGACAGACACAGACTGGGGATTGAACCCAGGGTTGTAACTCTGAGTTATACCCCCAGCTCAACTTTTTTTCTTCCTGGTACTGGGGATTGAATCCAGCGGCATTCTACTCTGAGCTATACCCCAGCCCTATTTTTTTATTCTTTATTTTGAAACAGGGTCTCACTAAGTTGCAGAGAGCCTCACTAAGTAGCTGCAGCTGGTTTCAAACTCGCAATCCTTCTGTCACAGCCTCCCAAGTACTAAGATTACAAGCCTGCATCATCACGCCCAGTTACTGGATCTCTTTTTTTTTTTCTTTCTTTTGTGGCTGGGAATTGAACCCAGAAGCCTTCTATCTCAGAGCTACATCCTCAACCCTATTTTATTTTTTATTTGGAAACAGAGTCTTGTTGACAGCCTCGCTAAATTGCTAAAGCTGGCTTTGAACCTGAGATTCTACTGTCTCAGCCTCCCAAGTACTGGGATTGCAGGTGTGCACCACTACACCCAGCTGGATCCCATTTTTTGTGTGTGTGTGTGTTAAGGGGACTGAACTCAAGAGCATTCTACCTTCACGCTACACCCCTAGCCCTATCTTACTTTTATTTTCAAACAGGGTCTCACTAGGTTGATAAGAGTCTCACTACTTGTGAGGCTGTCCTCGAACCTGTGATCCTCCTGTCTCACCCTCTCAAGTACTAGGATTACAAGTGTGCGCCAAGGATCCGGCATGGATCCCTTTTTTTTTTTTTTTTTTGCGGAACTGGGGATTGAACTCAGGGGCATTCTACCTCCGAGCTATACCCCCAGCCCTATTTTTTTTTATTCTTTATTTTGAAACCGAGTCTCACTAAGTTGCGAGTGCCTCACTAGATAGCTGAGGTTGGCCTCGAACCCAGATCCTCCGTTCTCAGCCTCCCGAATGCTGGGATTACAAGCGTGCGCCACCACGCCTGGCTTGGATCCCTTTTCTTAAAGGGCATGGAGAAGAGCTTTAAGTGTAAAGTAATAGATGCTAATAAGCACTGTGTTTTCTTTAAGAATGAAGCCCCTGGCTCCACCCCCTCCATCCCACCCCACGATCAGCGGCAACTGCAGGGCACGCACGCAGCAGCAGGCGGTGACGGTGATCTGGATGGTGTTGCGGCCGGGCTGGCACACATGCTTCAGGTAGAGGGGCTTGTGGGAGGTCTTGTTGTCTCCGCGCTCGATGGTGAGGGGCGTGGCGTTGACGCTGACCTGCACCGAGGCGGGCCAGTTGGTGTTCATCTGTCGGTCCTCGTGGTGGTAGCACTTGAACTGCAACTCCAGGTCAGGCCTGTGCCAGGGAGAGGGCGACGGAGAACCGGCACTGAGCGGGGGGCGGGCACAGGGCAGGCCTGGGCCGCGGGGCTCACCTCAGCATCAGAGTCTTGTAGACCGAGTCTCGGAGCTGGAAGACGTGGTTGCTCACAGCCAGGTTGTGCTGTAGGCGGAAGGGCTCCAGGACCACCCCGTCCCTGACCGGGAAGGTCAGCCGCAGCTCGTCACAAGGGCCGCCTCCTGGGGGCAGAGGCCGCACTCACCATGAGCTAGGCCTCAACCAGGGCACCTGCAGCTGTGGGTGCGGGGCGGGGGGGCTGTGCCCAGGAACCCCTCCAGGACATGCTGGGCAGGCCTAAGCCACACCCCAGCTGTCGGGGCCTTGGGCAGCAGTAAAATCCAGACCCTTGAACTGTGATGGAGGAACATGCTCCCATCCCAGGCAGAAGGCACATGCTTTCTCAGGGACTATGCTGAGACCACCCTGTCCCTCAGTTTAGGGTTTCAGGATCCCAACTTCTGCTGTGGTGACCTCCCTGGAACTGCTCCCTTCTCTATAGCAGTTTTGAGTGAGGAGGCTGCGTTAAAAGGGTGGAGAAACGCTCCACCGTGCAGCCACTGTTCTAGGAGTGGAATCAACCTGGCAGGTATTTTTCTGGACACAAGCCCTAACATCCTCCAACAGATTTTGTCCTGGGCCACAAGTAGAACCAAAGGGGAAGGCCTGGTACAAGTGGTCTGTTTTAAGAAGATGGAATCCAGATTACAAGCGCACGCTTGTAATCCCAGCATTCAGGAGGCTGAAACCGGAGGATCCGGGTTCGCGGCCAGCCTCAGCTATCTAGTGAGGCACTCCGCAACTTAGTGAGACTCGGTTTCAAATTAAAGAATAAAAAATAGGCGTGGGGGTGTAGCTCGGAGGTAGAATGCCCCTGAGTTCAATCCCCAGTACCACAAAAAAAAAAAAAAAGAAGATGGAATCCTTGGCTTTTCTCAGGATCTAGCAATTGCCCCACTCGCAGGCTCCCGAGTCCTGGGCTGCCCTACACCCGCCCAGCCTCGCCAGGGCACTCACCAGAAGGCGACTGGTGCAAGGAGCTGAGGCCTGGCTTGAGGTCAGGCAGGAAGGGAGACTTGACCTCCTGGCTCGGGGACATGTAGGGGAGACTGCTGCTGGGCGTCATGGGTGGCGTGGGGTTCCCCGGCAGTGGGGAGCTGGGGTAGCCAGGGATGGAACGGGCAGGCTGTGGGAGTTGAGCACAGTTAAAGTACAATGGTGGGGTGGGTGGGGTGGAGTCATTCACGCAGCGCCCGCCAGGAACCATCAGAACAGAATGGGCACCAGCTGGGCCCTTTCCCCCCTGGCAGTTGCTATCTGCATATATGAGCAATTATACTGACTCTTCTGCTATGGCTACATTGGCGTCTTGAAGTCTGGAGATTGCCCCTAGGATGCGTAGATGAAAGACCCTCCTACTTCTTAGAAAGTAAATATATGACCCTAAAGGAGTGTATGGTTTTATGACTCTAGAAAGTTTGCTTTACCAGGCTATGTTAAGAATGTGGGCTATACGTGTAAAACGAAGAAGTGGTGCTATTTGTGATCTGACAATGATGGATATGTCATAAATGTCTAAGTAACCCTGTTGTACTCAAGAAATGTATAAAAAAATCCGTGCTGAAAAATAAATAAAAGCGTGAAAAAAAAAAAAAAAAAGAACAGAGTGGGCAGGAAGCAGCCCCCTGGGTGCCCTCTGCCCACCTGTCCACCCCATGAGCCTCCCAGCCCTTCCGTCCAGCCAAGTCCATACCCCACTCAGGCCGGGCTGGCTGTAGCTGACGCTGCTCCCGTTGAAGCTGGTGCCCTGTCCATTGAACTGCTCTGTGGGCTGCACGAGAGAAAACTAGACTCACTCCCCATGTGTCTAGACAGGTCACTGGCAGCAGAGAGGGCCTGTCCCCTAGATGGACTTCTCTGTAGCAAGCAGAGAGTGGGGACACTTTTCCATAGAGGTTGTCAGAATGGCTCAGGTACCTGCCTGCTGTTCCCTACATTGGAATTCCAGGGAGACACATGAATCTTGCAGAGTTCCTTTCAGAACTGGGCCCCTCCCCCTGGGAACCACTCCACCCTGGCTGGGATTCCTGTGAGGCCAGTCCATACTCTCTGAGCACAGGACTGCCTCAGGGTCCCCAGGTCCCGGGGCACAGGCCCAGGAAAGCACGTCCTACCTTGTAGTGCAGTCCTGCAGGGCCTGGCGCAGACAGGGACTGGCCCATGCCCTGCTGCAAGGGCAGCCTGTGCCCAGGGAAGGAGGGGGAAGGGGCGGGGGGCTGCCCAGGGCCGGGCGCATACTGGGCAGTGCTGGGTGCATACTGGCCTCCTTGCAGGTACTGCTGCCCTGGATACACCTGAAAAAGAGGCGAACGCCAGGAGAGAAAGAAGAGGTATCAGGGGGGAAGCAGTGCCCCATGTGCAGGGGCAAAGCCCCCCCTGCCCCCCAGTGTTGCAAGGCATAGGCAAATTCTTTCTCGGCAGAAGCTGCTCTTACCACAGCTCTGAGGGTGCTTGGGTGGGAGAGTCAGCACCCAGGTTCCAGGCTGGGCAACCAGGACTCACCTCGGAGTAGGCTCTCTTGATCCCCTGTCGGGGCAGTGGCTGGGCCTGGGGGGGCCCAGGGTACCCATGCTGGGGCAGGCGTTGCCCTGCATACAAGGGCGTCATGCCTGCTGCCCGGGTGGGGTTCATGGCCATTGGGGAGAGGCCAGAGGGGCCCATCATCCCTCCCATGCCAGGGGGAACGCTGGGCCCCCGGGGACCTCCATGCTGCAGAAACTGGCTGTTAAAAGACTGTCCAGTCCCCATCTGGGAAGAAAAAAAAGAGGAATGGTCCCTGCCCCACCCATAAAGGCTCCAAAAGCTGCTGTGGGTACACGTCCTTTAGCTGGACCCAGGCCTCCCCGAGACCCCCATTCCTTCCTGCTCATCTCTGGCCTCATGAGCCCCCAGGGCATTCTGTGCTTATTCCCTTGAGTCCTCAGACCCCACTACTGACTCAGTGAGTCTACCCCAGCCCCACACAAGCTGGCTGCACACGGAGGGGCTGGGGTCCTTACCGCTCCGTACTGGCTCAGCTCCTGACTCTGCTTCTCTTGCAGGGCAGCCACAGTGGCTGTGGCGGTGGCGGTGGCAGTTGCTGCCGCAGCAGCCACCGCAGCGGCAGCTGCTGCCTGCGTGAAATCGGCGGAGGGTCGTGTGGCATGTGAAGGAAGGCCCAGGCCCCCTGGGCCTCCTGCATACCTGCAAGAGACACAGGACTGCCACACTCTTGCAATGGGCTCCCAGGGGAGCCTGTTCTTTCCAGCCCCTCCTTGGTAACTGACGGAGTCACAGGGAAGCGCGCAGGCGACGTTCAAGGGTTCCGAGGTACTGGCCAGGCGGGTGGCTCCTAGTCACCTGCTTACCCAGTGGTGAAGCTGGGGCCCCCAGGGTAGCCCCCGCGGCCATACACGCCTTGCTGCACGTAGCTCTTGCTGGCGCCGCCTTCAGCAAACGCCTGCTGTCCCAGGCATGGCGGGGAGGTCAAGGCAGAGCTGCCACCTGCCACACCAGGCATCATGGAGCCACCAGGGGGGCTTCCTGCAGGGCCCATGGGGTTCCCCAAAACCTATAAGGAAGTGGGAATCACCCAACCACTCTCTTCAAGTGGCAGTTCTGAAGTGCTAGAAACCAGAAGGCCTGGCAGGCGTGAGGGGAGGGGGGGCATGGAGGGGGCGTTGCCCACAGGTCACACTGGGTGGTTCATGGAGGCCAGCTGAACCGTGGGAAGGAAAATCCCACGGCAATGTAGATGAACTAGCACCCGAGGAGCTGAGGCTCAGGATGCCTATCCTCACACCCCAGCCTGCCCAGCCTTGCCTCTCAGAGCTCTCAGAAGACACTAGCACCGTGGGTGCTGCAGGGCTCTAGCGTCTGGGGCAGGGCCAGGTAGTGCTCACCTGGCTCTGGGTTGCGTTGCTGACTCCCCACACGGTAGTGACCACGGACAGTGACCCGGCCGGCTGAGTGGCGCTTTGTTGCCAAGGCACAGACTCATATGCAAATGAACCATCACTACAGGGAGAACAGCAGGTGAGGCCTGGGTCAGGGGTCACACGTCCGGAGAGCCCAGGGCTTGCAGGGGACAGGGCAGGAGCCCATACTCACCCGTGTGGCGCGGGGGGCAGGGCAGGTTTCATGGGATTCATGGAGTTCATTGGCGACAGAGCAGCCTACAGACGGGGTCTGCTGGTGCTTCTCTGAGACTGTGCTGTTCTGGTTGCTGGACAGGAAGGAAAGGACAGGAGCTCAGATGCAGCCAGAGACCCTTTCAGAAGAGCGGAGGGAGCCCAGGGTACCAGGCCTGCCCCTTCCTCTGTGAGAGATGGCTGGGCTCAGGCGGAGCGGACACTGGCTCCCCTACCCAACCTCTGTGCTGCAACCCAGCCCGGAAGCCAGCATGGAGCCTTTCTGACCCAGGCTCTGCCCCCCAGGACCCCTGGAGCCACCTTGGAAACAGGTTGATTTCAAATACTTTCCACATTCTCCCACACCAAGAACTGGCTACCTATATAAAGCCAGACAGAATTATGGCTACCCCATGTTGACTAGGGGCTAGAGGACCAGGTTGCCAAGAACCCTTCGGCAGGCACTGGCGTGGAGGATATCCACCAGGGGTCTTGCCCAGCCTAGGTGGCCCAGGGACCTAGGGAGTGGCAGTGTCAAAGGCGGCTCTAAGCCAGGGGCTGAAGGTCAAGAAATAGGTACAGAATTACAGAATGGCCCTCCAGCATGGCCCGGGGGAGAAATCTGCTGAAGAAAGGCATAGAAGCCGGGCATGGTGGTGCATGCTTGTAATCCCAGTACTTGGGAGGTTGAGACAAGAAGATCCGGGTTCTCGGCCAGCCTCAGCTACTTAGTGAGGCCCTCCGCAACTTAGTGAGACCCTGTTTCAAAATAAAGAATAAAAAATTGGACTGGGGATGTAGCTTGGAAGTAGAATGCCCCTGGGTTCAATCCCCCAGTACCACAAATAAATAAATAAATATAAAAGAAAGAAAGAAAGCATAGAGACCAGCAGCAACAAGGCAGCAGGAGGGTGTCAGGTCAGGGCACCTCGGGACTGACTGACCCAGATCCCACTGGGGGAAGGCTGCCCAAGACTGGACACAGGGGCCAGGCAAGTGATCCTGCCGCACAGGCCCATCTGTGACACAGTGAGTTCCCAACAGGGAGGGACACACAGCAGAATAGGTGGTGGAACCACAGACATGGCGGGGACCCCAATGTGGCCAAACATGGTGGCATGTACCTTTAATCCCAGTACTTGAGAGGCTAAGGCAGGAGGATCACAGGTTCAAGACTAGCCTCAGAGACTTAGTAACTCTCAGCAATTTAGCGAGACCTTGGTTCAAAATAAAAAATAAGCCGGACATGGTGCACACACTTGTAATCCCAGTACTTGGGAGGTTGAGACAGGAGGATCACAGGTTCATGGCCAGCTTCAGCTACTTAGTGAGGCCCTATGCAACTTAGTGAGACCCTGTTTCAAAATAAAGAATAAAAAATAGGACTGGGGAGCTGGGCATGGTGGTACACGCTTATAATCCCATTACTTGGGAGGCTGAAACTGGAGGATCTGCGTTTGTGGCCAACCGCAGCTACTTAGTGAGGCCCTGTTTCAAAATAAAGAATAAAAAATAGGACTGGGGGATGCTCCTGGGTTCAATCCCCAGTACCGCAAAAAAAAGGACTAGGGGTATAGCTCGGAGGTAGAATGCCCCTGGGTTCCATCCTCAAAACTGCAAAAATAAATAAATAAATAAATAAATAAATGGGCTGGGGGGTGTAACCTTGAGGTATAATAATGCCTCTGGGTTCAATCCTTGCTCCGAAAAAAGAGAAGGGGAAAAAAAAGCAGGGGTGTGTGTAGGGGAAGCTGGGTGGACCACATCACCTGGTCCTCAGGATGGGGCAGTGGGACTCAGCCTGCTGTGCTGGGTTTGCTTCCCCATTTAGTAAGCCAGCCCAAGGGTGACTTGCCTCTAGGCCGTTTTCTTTTTTTTCTTTTTTTTTTTTTGCAGTACTGGGGATTGAACTCAGGGGCATTCTACCTCCGAGCTATACCCCCAGCCCTATTTTTTTATTCTTTTATTTTGAAACCGAGTCTCACTAAGTTGCGGAGTGCCTCACTTGGTAGCTGAGGCTGGCCGCGAACCCGGATCCTCCGGTCTCAGCCTCCGGAATGCTGGGATTACAAGCATGTGCCACCACACCCGGCTCTCTAGGCCGTTTTCAAGTGTCATGTCCCCACAGTGCCACAGTAAGCCCCCCAACCAAAGCAAGTCCAGACCCCCACCCCCAGGCCCTGCCCCTGGACGGTCCCTAACCCAGAGCTGGCACTCTGGGTCTTAACACACCCTGGGCCACACCAGGTCCGCCTCTGCCTGGTGTGACTACAGGAGCACATAAGCCAAGAGATGGCTGGGTCTCAGGGGATCCCTAGGGAAGGCTGGCCATTCTCCATCCTAGACATCATGCTTTTGGGGGCACAAGACAGCCACACACACAAACGTACCCCTAGGCATGCCACCTGCCACCCGAGTAATCATGGAGCCTCTCTCTTGCCCAGCACCCACCTCCCCAACGCAGACTTTCTGAGGGCCCCCACCCCCAGCTCAGCACTGGCTGAGGCAAGAGCATCCTTGTCTGCTCTGCAAGCCACACGCCCAAAGCCCTGGAGCAGGTAAGGGGACTGTGACTTGGCCTTACCCTAGCAGTCAGAGCTCCTGGCCTTCCTACCCCCAGCAGCAGGCTGGGTGGGGAAGGGGACCAATCAGGGTGGCCAGTCATGACTCCCAGTCTTTCCTTGGACCAAAGTCCTACCCAGGAAGCAGAGGTCAGGGAAAGCAGGGAGCCAGGCCGGTAGAAGCTGGCCTCCTCATCTCCTGCTGACCCTGGGCTGGTGATCCAGTAGGACCCGGACCTGCCAGGCAGGGCCGGCAACAACCACCAGTATTTCAGTAATTAGAATACAGGCTCGGCGTGGTGGCACATGCCTGTAATCCCAGTACGTGGGAAGCTGAGACAGGATTATAGGTTCAAAGCCAGCCTTCGAAATTTATTGAGGCCCTCTGCAATTTAGTGAGACCCTGTTTCAAAGATTAAAAATAAAATAGGGCTGGAGGTATAGTTCAGAGGCTGAACACCTCTGAGTTCAATCCCCAGTAACACACACACACACACAAAAGAAATTAGAACACGGATACAATTATCAATACTGTGGGCCAGGTACAGTATAATCCCACTTCTTGGGAGGCCGAGGCAGGAAAATCACAGGTTCACCGCCAGCCTCAGCAACTTAGTGAGGCTCTCTACAACTTTAGTGAGACCTTGTTTCAAAACAAAAAATAAAATAGGGCTGGAAGTGTAGCTCAGAGGTAGAATGCTCTAGGTTCAATCCCCAACACCACCAAAAAAAAAAAAAAAAAAGTTTAGGAAAATGCAGAGGAGAGAAATCTTTGAGATCTAGGCTAAGCAAAGAGTTCTTAGACTTGGCACTACAAAGCACAATTCATAAAAGAAAAAAAACTAGTAAGCTAGACCTTGTCAAAATTAAAAGTTTTCCTCTGCTAAATACCTGCTAAGAGAATAAAAATACAAGTTACAGACTGGGAAAAATATTTGCAAACCAAATACCCCAAAAAAGGGCTAGAATGGGTACAGAATTCTCAAAACAAAACAAAAAAATCCAATTAGAAAATAGGCAAAAGCCAGGCATGGTGGCACACGCTTGTAATCCCAGTACTTGGGAGGCTGAGACAGGAGGATTGCAGGTTCACAGCCAGCCTCAGCTACTTAGTGAATTCCTCTGCATGGCTTCACTAAGTAGGAAAGAGACCCTGTTTCAAAATAAAGAATAAGCCGGGCGTGGTGGCGCACGCTTGTAATCCCAGCATTCGGGAGGCTGAGACCAGAGGATCCGGGTTCGAGGCCAGCCTCAGCTACCTAGTGAGGCACTCCGCAACTTAGTGAGACTCGGTTTCAAAATAAAGAATAAAAAATAGGGCTGGGGGTGTAGCTCGGAGGTAGAATGCCCCTGAGTTCAATCCCCAGTACC
>PVLC010042293.1:0-13011 GCA_004027655.1 Graphiurus murinus
AAAAAAAAAAAAAAAAAAAAAAAAAAAAAAAAAAAAAAAAAAAAAAAAAAAAAAAAAAAAAAAAAAAAAAAAAAAAAAAAAAAAAAAAAAAAAAAAAAAAAAAAAAAAAAAAAAAAAAAAAAAAAAAAAAAAAAAAAAAAAAGAATCATACAATGATACCTTCAATGATTATATCTAACACTGATGTAGATTTTATACAATGTAGTAGACAAGAAAAAAAATTTAAAAAGGATACCCACTGGAAGAGAAGGAACAAAATGGTCACAAAATACAAGATAATTTTATTTAAGCCATTAGAACATTTCGAAGAGATCAGTAAATCTACTGAACAAAAGATAACTACACAAAAATTAATTGTATTTCTATATCTTTTTTTCTATTTGTGCATTGCAATTGTACACCAGAATGAGGTTCAGAGTGATAAATACATACATGCACATAGCATTTGTTGTGTGTTTCCCTTCCTGCTCCTACTCTGCTTCTCTCCTCCCCACAGCTAAATCTTTACATGGATACAAAAAACTTCATATATGAACAAAGGGTTATTTTATAGTTACCATCATCAGAGCTCCTCTTTCTACCTCTTCCCTTCCTCCCATCCTCCTAGTGTCTCCTCTTGTTTATCTCAAGTCTTCTTTATTTCCCAGTTTCTCTCTAACTTCCACATATGAGTGAAAACATATGGTCTTTCACTTTTAGTGACTGGCTAATCTCACTAAGCATAATATTCTCACGTTCCATCCATTTTCCTGTAAATGACATAATTGTGTTATTTTTTTATGGCTGAGTAAATTCCATTGTGTGCATATACCAAAATACAGTATAATAAGATTTTACTTGTAATAATAATCACTATCACATCATAAGAATTAATCAAGAAAATCTAAAAAATTCATAGAAAAAACTGTAAACCTTAATACATAATACAAAACCCTAAATGGAGACATATATCACATTCATGAAGGAAAAGACTCAAAATGGTAAAGATATTTTCCCTGAATACATAAATTTAATGTTATTCTAGTAAAAAAGAAAAAAAAAATCTCAAAGGGGTTCTTTTTTCAATGTATTAAGCTAATCTTGAAGAGTGCCATAAATACCCAAAACAGAATTTCAAGATGACAAGATGGAGGTACTTGCCTAATCAGATAGTAAATTTACTGAAAAAGCTACAATATTAAAGACAGTGTTCTATTAGTGCAACACAGTGGTACAGAGTAAAGAGATTAGGAACAGTTCTAGTCAGTCATGGTGGTACACGCCTGTAATCTCAGTACTTGGGAGGCTGAGAAAGGAGGATCGCACTTTTGAAGCCAGCCTCAGCAACTTAGCAAGGCCCTCCTCAATTTTGTGAGACCCAGTTTCCGAATAAGAAATAAAATCAGGCTAGGGGTGTAGCTCAGAGTTCAGTGTCTCTGGGTTCAATCTCCAGTGCCACAAAAATAAGTAAACAAACAAACAATTCTATTCATTAAGAGACCTTGACATTTGAAGAGAGAACATTGCTTATGCATGGAGAATGAGTAGAGTTATTTTTATTTATTTTTTTTTTTTTTGCAGTAAACCTGGGGGCAGTCTACTTCCAAGCTACAGCCCCAGCCCTATTTTTTATTATTTATTTTGAAACAGGGTCTCATTAAGTTACAGAGGGCCTCACTAAGCAGCTGAGGCCGGCCGCCAACCGGGAACCTCTGGTCTCAGCCTCCCAAATGCTGGGATTACAAGTGTGCGCCACCAAGCCCAGCTAAGTAGAATTATTTATATTTAGTAAGTGCTGCTTACAATGTTTTTTTTTTTTTTTTTTTTTTTTTTTTTGCAATACTGGGGATTGAACCCTGGGGCATTCTACCTCCAAGCTACACCCACAGCCCTATTTTTTATTCTTTATTTTGAATGAAACAGGATCTCACTAAGTTACAGAAGGCCTCACTAAGTAGCTGACATTGGCTGTGAACCTGCAATCCTTCTGTCTCAGCCTCCCAAGTACTGGGATTACAAGCATGTACCACCACATCCGGCTTGCTTACAATCTTTTGTTTTGTTTTTTTTTGCGGTACTGGGGATTGAACTCAGGGGCATTCTACCTCCGAGCTATGCCCCCAGCCCTATTTTTTATTCTTTATTTTGAAACCGAGTCTCACTAAGTTGCGGAGTGCCTCACTAGGCAGCTGAGGCTGGCCGCGAACCCGGATTCTCCGGTCTCAGCCTCCCGAATGCTGGGATTACAAGCGTGCGCCACCACGCCCGGCTCAACAATACATTAAGTGGAAAAAAATGATTCTTACCTTTACAAAATAAATAATATTTTTAATACTTTCATTGTTGCATTATAATCATAGTCTTACATTATAATGCAGTTCATAGTGATGGTGATATACATGCACACAGCACTTGGTGGGCTTTCCCCACCTCTTGCCCCATTCCCTCCTTGCCCATACAGGGTATTGAGATTAACACTGGTATTCTGACATAGTAAATTTTTTTTTTCAGTACTGGGGATTGAACACAGAGGCATTCTACTTCCGAGCTACACCCCCAGTCCTATTTTTTATTCTTTATTTTGAAATAGGATCGCACTGAGTTACAGAGAGCTTCATTAAGTAGCTGAGGCTGGCTGAGAACTCAGATCCTCCAGTCTCATTCTCCCAAGTACTGGGATTATAAGCGTGTGCCACCATACCCAGCTCAAATATTTTCTTCTGCTCTCTCTCCCTTCTGAGATTCCTATCATCTGTAATGTTAACACCTTTATATTGTTTTAGGATTCAGTCTCAATTTTTAAAAGTATTTTCTACTATCTTTTTGTGTGTGTGTGTGTGGTACTGGGGATTGAACTCAGGGGCATTCTACCTCCGAGCTATACCTCCAGCCCTATTTTTATTCTTTATTTTGAAACAGGGTCTCACTAAGTTGCCGAGTGCCTCACTAGGTAGCTGAGGCTGGCCGAGAACCTGGATCCTCCAGTCTCAGCCTCCCAAATGCTGGGATTACAAACATGTGCCACCAAACCCAGGTAAATTACTTGTTTTACATTATGTTAAGTGAGATTAGTCAGTCACAAAAAGTAAAAAATCGTATGCTCTCCCTAATATGTAGAAGCTAAGGAGAAAATGGGACATAAGAGGGACTCCAGATGAAGAAGGAGAAACCTTAGGTGGGCAAAGAATCTGACTTAATGGAAGGTGATAGGGGGAGGGGGCACACCCTAATGCACATGATGTACTTTCACGAATATATCAAAGTCAATTACTAAACTAAACTTGAGAAGGAGGGAGGGCAAGGGAGTGGGGTGGGAATTGGGGAAGGGTTAAATGAGAAATGTGTGCATGTATGCCTTTACCAACTTGTACCTAACAAAGATGTATATTACAATGCACAAATTAAAAAAAAATCACTTGTTTTAGATTTGAGAAAATACATCTAATTTAGCTTTCCTTTTAATAAACAAAATTGTATCATCTTTATTTCCTTGATTTAAAATATCAATGAATACAGGTGAATATAATCTATGATTATATGTGCTAAAAATACATTCCAGGAGTTTTTGAATTTTTAAAATGGTTACTTCTTTTGTGTTTTTCATCTTGTTCTATAACTAAGGAGTTCCAGTTCTTTACAAAAATAACTGACCCAGAAAAATACAGACACTACCTCACAAGGGGATAAGGTCAGACACAACAGTGTGACAAATTGCCTTTGAATATTGCCATCAAAGACTTGTTCCAGGTAGCTTCGTCCTTGACAATAAAATATGTAAGACAACCAACATGGAGATCCTATCCAAAAATGGTGATAAACTAGAAGTAGGAGCAATGCAAAGAGTATCTTTGCACTAATTTATAACGAGAATAAAAAATATGTTTACAGCCGGGCGTGGTGGCGCACGCTTGTAATCCCAGCATTCAGGAGGCTGAGACTGGAGGATCCGGGTTCGTGGCCGGCCTCAGCTACCTAGTGAGGCACTCCACAACTTAGTGAGACCCGGTTTCAAAATAAAGAATAAAAAATAGGGCTGGGGGTATAGCTCGGAGGTAGAATGCCCCTGAGTTCAATCTCCAGTACCACAAAAAAGAAAAAAAAATGCTTACACTTAAAAAGCTAAAAATGCTACTTAGTATTTGAAGCTTCGTTCCAAATACAATTCCTTTCATTTTAAGGCTGTCAATTTCACTGCAATATGCAATTCAAACCATTATACTTACTTAAAAAAAAAATTCCTATTTGAGCTGGGCGTAGTAGCGCGCTTATAATCCCAGGATTTGGGAGGCTAAGACCAGAAGATTCAGGTTTGCGGCCAGCCTCTGCTACCTAGTGAGGCCCTCCACAACTTTGTGAGACCCTGTTTCAAAATAAAGAATAAAAAATAGGGCTGGGGGGTATAGCTCGTAGGGAGAATGCCCGAGTTCAATCCCTAGTACCACACACACACAAAAAAAATTTCCTATTTGATAGAAAAACCTGAAAAACATCTAACATTTTAATTAACCATATTAGAATGAAATATAATTTAGGTATCTGGGTTTATGTGACTATGTACTTTTAAACTACATGTTTCTGTATTATTATCTACATCCTCATTTTTTAAATTTGTTTTTTTTTTTTTTTTTTTTTTTTTTGCGGTACTAGGGATTGAACTCAGGGGCATTCTACCTCCGAGCTACACCCCCAGCCCTATTTTTTATTCTTTTATTTTGAAACCAAGTCTCACTAAGTTGCGGAGTGCCTCACTAGGTAGCTGAGGCTGGCCGCGAACCCGGATCCTCCGGTCTCAGCCTCCCGAATGCTGGGATTACAAGCGTGCGCCACCACGCCCGGCTTTTAAATTTGGTATTATAATACTGAACATATACCTTTAAAATTTTCTCCCCCCCCTTTTTTGGGGGGGGCATCAGGGGGTGGTGGTGGTGGTGGTACTGGAGATTAAAACCCAGGCACATTCTACTTCCGAGCTATACCCCCAGCCCTTTTTGTTTTGAAACAGGGTCTCACTAGTTTGCTGAGGCTGTCCTCAAACTTGTGATCCTCTGTCTAAACCACCCTAGTATTGGGATTATTGATACGCATCATTATGCATGGCTTATAACCCAGAGACATTCTACCACCAAGCTATCAAGCTACACCTACAGCCCTATATTTTTTTTTTTAATTTTTATTTTGAAACAGGGTCGTGCCAGGTGATAGTCTCACTACTTGCTGAGGCTGTCCTCAAACTTGCAATCCTCCTGTCTCAGTCTCCCAAGTACTGGGATTAGAGGCCTGTACCCCCATGGCTGGCCCCAACCCTTTTTATTTTGAAACAGGGCCTTGCTAAATTACCAGGCTCTGGCCTTGAACCTGTGATCCTTCAGTAACAGCTCCCCAAGTAGTGAAATTACAGGCATGGACCACAAGCTCAGCTAAATGGATGTCTTATAAAATAAGGAGATGAGCCGGGCGTGGTGGCGCATGCTTGTAATCCCAGCATTCCGGAGGCTGAGACTGGAGGATCCGGGTTCGTGGCCAGCCTCAGCTACCTAATGAGGCACTCCACAACTTAGTGAGACTCGGTTTCAAAATAAAGAATAAAAAATAGGGCTGGGGGTGTAGCTCGGAGGTAGAACGCCCCTGAGTTCAATCCCTAGTACCGAAAAAAAAAAGGAGATGAAGAGTAAAAGGGACTAAATTCTGTGTAAGATGCTATAAAACAAACTAATGCAATGCTATTTTTAAAGCTAGGTATCCAGATTTCAATCCTAAGCATATGTTTATTAATTTTCCATTGGCTTCCACATCTCAAACCCTACAGCCATTTCTTGGAAAACATTAAAACAATCACAGGCACAAATTTAAAAGGCTAATTCTTAGTTAAATGCTCACAGTACTAGACCCCAATCCTCTTAATTTTTAAGTCCATCAATGCAACATGCTTCATGAAGTCACAGATAATCCACCATAGTTCTTCACAATAATCCACTAACAGTGGTAATCCAGTTCCCTCAGAAGTTCTCATGTGTGTGTGGTACTAGGAGTTAAACCCACGGAAATTCTAAGTTATATCTCAAGCTCATTTATTTATTTATTTATTTATTTATTTATTTATTTATTTATTTATTTATTTATTTATTTATTGTGGTACTGGGGATGGAACCTGGGGACATTCTACCTCTGAGCTACAATCCCAGTCCTATTTTTTATTCTTTATTTTGAAACAGGGTCTCACTAAATTGCGGAGGGCCTCACTAAGCAGCTGAGGCTGGCCAAGAACCCTGATCCTCCAGTCTCAGCCTCCCAAATGCTGGGATTACAAGTGTGCACCACCACGTCTGGCTGTCGTTTTATTTTGAAACAGGTTCTCACTATGTAGCTAAACCGAAAGTCATCTTGAATTTGCAATCCTCCTGTCTCAGCTTCCCAAGAACTGGCATTATAGGCATGTGCCATGATACTCAAATCCCTCATTTTTTCTAGCTATATGAGGAATAGCAAGCTGACGGGCCAGAGGCATGTGATCATACTCTTCATGCACTTTTCTCTAAGAGGAAGGGCATACTTAAATGACTTTTTTCAGCTCTTACTAGTAGAGGAAGAAAACACATTTACAAAGTATTTGATAGTCTTAAACACATACAAATACAGTCCATGTTATCTTAATTGTAATAATATCAAGATGAAGATGGGGAAAGTAAAACTGTAAGAGGTTCAATGATATATAAACTCATTGTTTATAAGGAGAGCTGAGATTAAAATCTCTGTCAGCTGGCAACTAACCCATGTTTTTTCTACAGAGGCAAAAAGATCAACAATATGAACTATTTCTAAAATGTTTATGTGGAGTGCTTTAGAGCAAGTCTCAATATGATCTGAATTTTAAGGTTTTTGTTGTTGGTTTTAAGACTTTCTGGATTTTTTTTTCTTTTTTGTGGGTACTGGGGATTGAACCCAGGGGCATTGTACCTCCAAGTTACACCCCAGCCTTATTTTATTCTTTATTTTGAAACAGAATCACACTAAGTTGCAGAGGACCTCACTAAGTAGCTAAAGCTGCCCAAAAACCTGCAATCTTCCTGCCTCAGCATCCCAAGTATTGGGATTATAATTGTGTGCCACCAAGCCCCGCTGGATAAAATTTAAGTATGTATACCACCAAGATAGAGCCAGCAAGCCAACCAATAGGAAGAAGCTGGTACGAAACCAACAAGGGAAAGGAGTAAAATGTGATTCTCTAAACAGGGAATTCAGGACCTGCTATTCTTTTGGCTGCTGAATTTATGAATCTTTTTCTCCTGCCTGGAAAAATCCCTCTGTTTTGAGGCAGTCTCTTGTTACACAAACTGGAAATGTAAATACACTTCACATACTCCTTAGCAGCTGAATGTTCTCAATTAGACAAATCTATCCCATTCTTTGAAGCTGCACTGCAGCCAGTGGAAAGAAGCATGTGACTGGCCAATTTCATGCTACAATGGATGCCGGGAGCAGGAGCATCTTTATCTGTTTTTCAGAAGCAGCAATGTTCCAACGTGAGAAGGGTGTCCATGTAAATTTACTGTCCAAACTGAGACAATTCTGACAGGAGTTAAAGAAGTTTTAATAGTTACTAAGGAAATGCAAGATCTATGGTCACTGAATACCTCAATGATATGGCTGTAGTACTTGCCCAACATAAAACCACTTTTGTTATATGATTTTGCATGTTATACTGGTTCCTGAACAGTTCTCACAGGAACCTGGGTATCTTATGTTCCAAAATCTTGTACCAAATTAGTTTTTCTGCTTAAAATAAACTTACCTAGTCTCAATGTCGCAACAAAGAACCTTGGTAGGAGAGTACAATCAACAGTTGTGTGTGTGTGTGTGTTCATGTACGTGCATATGATGTGGGTGTGAGATGGTGATGTGTGTGTGGGAGGGACTAGGGGATGAACCTAGCAGCAATCAACTTCCTAGCTGTACACCCAGCCCTATTTTATTTTTTATTTTGAAACAAGATCTTCCTAGATTGCTAAGAGTATAAGTTGCTGTGGTTGATCTCGAAACTGTAATCCTCCTGTCTCAGTCTCCCAAGTATTAGGATCATAGGTGTGTACAACTACACAGGGTCAGTTGACTCTTTAGATTAAATTTAGTTGCCTCAAGTTCTGCTTGCTATTCAAAACTGTATTATTCATTGTATCTTTTGGTTCCCTCAGATTTCGAGGAAAATATATTATTTTTCACTCCATTCTTCTACCATATCATAGGAAAATATCATTTTTTCAGCTTATTTAAACAAATGACTACATTTATTTAAAAGTTTAATTGTTAAATAAAAAGATTGTCTTGTTTACATCCAGCTGGAGTAAAGGAAGAAGACAGGTAATTAGTACTCATCCTCAGGTACTATAGTCAAATGTTTGGTTCTTAACTTCTCCTCTTGGAAGTTGGGCCAACAGTCATACAATAAATCTTAAATCTGTCTGAACAGAGTTGCACCAAGTATAGTAAGGACTGTAATTCCTTTTGCTTCTCTCCCTTAGGCCTTTTACATTCAAAGTATCATCTTTCAATTATTCTGGTTTGTTTTTCCAGCCAGCAGGGAGAAAAGCTGCTTTCTGGTGACACCATGGTTTGAATTTACTCTAGCCCCTCATCACACAAAAACAGAAAGAAAAAGAGAATAAGCCATACGTTTAGTATGTGTGTTTTCCAATTTGTTTAAGGTCTAAATTAGTAGTTCTTAAAATTAATAGGCAGAGAAAATTCTTACCCTAATGCTCCTGTGAGAAAAGCACCTTGGGCATATGTGCTAATATAACTTAAGCATCCTCTGCTTCTCCTAAAATCCCTAAGAATAATTATGCTATCCCTAAGGCAACATTCCTTCAAGAGAAAGAAATAATAAGGAACAGGAATAAACAGAAAATATATCAGGACAGTTTCGTCGGCTGCTTAGTGAGGCAAATGAATTTAAACTACATTTAATCATTTGATGTTGCAGGATTTAAAAATTAATCTTTAAAAACTAAGTTTATTTGTGAACATACAGCTGGCTTCTTTAAAAATTCAAAATAAGTCCGGCATGGTGGCCCACACTTGTAATCCCAGCATTTGAGAGGCTGAGACTGGAGGGCCTCACTAAGTAGCTGAGGTTGGCTTCGAACCCTGATCCTCAAGTCTCAGCCTCCCAAGTACTGGGATTATAAGCATGTGCCACCACATCCAGATTAAAAGTATATATATATGTATATATATATATATATTTTGCGGTACTGGGGGTTGAACTCAGGGGCATTCTACCTCCGAGCTATACCCCCAGCCCTATTTTTTATTCTTTATTTTGAAACAGGGTCTCACTAAGTTGCGGATTGCCTCACCAAGTGGCTGAGGCTGGCCGCAAACCCGGATCCTCCGGTCTCAGCCTCCCGAATGCTGGGATTACAAGCGTGCGCCACCACGCCCGGCTGGATTAAAAGTATATTTTAAAATGAAAATTTAGTATTAAAATGTTAAATGGGAAGAATAAATGCAAATTCAATGTAGAGCCCAAAAAGAACTTATTCCCTAACATAAATATCTAAGGAAAATGAGCATCTATCTTTTTTTTTAATTCACAAAAATAGGACAAAACAATGCACCATTGATGAATATCAGAATGTGCATACGTGTACATACACATACATACACATCACCAGAGCTTAAGCAGCAAAGAGTTTTGGTAAATCTGACTTAGAATATAAAATAGACATGTCTAATATGCTTGAATAGAAGGAGGAAAATAAAAATGAGGAAAGTGAAACTTTAACAAATGAACAATCAGAAAAGAAAGTAACAATGGAGATCAGTGTGGAGATTCCTCAGAAAATTGGGAATGGATCCACTGTATGATCCAGCTATACCACTCCTGGGTAGCTTTCCAAAATCAGAATAGTCTGGTAATATGGGCATATCCGTGTTTATAGTAGCACAATTCACAACAGTCAAATTATGGAACCAACCTAGGTTTCTATCAACAGATTAATATGGATTACAAAATTATGGGATATATACACACAATAGAATTCTATTCAGTTAAAGAATAACAAAATAGCCCAGTGTGGTGGCACACGCTTATAATCCCAGCATTTTGGAGGCTGAGACTGGAGGATCTGGGTTCGCGGCCAGTCTCAGCTACCTAGTGAGGCACTCCACAACTTAGTGAGACCCTGTTCCAAAATAAAGAATAAAAAATAGGACTGGGAGTGTAGCTCGAAGGTAGAATGCCCCTGAGTTCAATCCCTAGTATTGCAAAAAAAAAAAAATAAATAATAATAATAATGAAATAATGCCATTTGCAGGAAAATGGATGAACCTGGAGAACACTATGTTAAGTTGGATTAGCCAGTCACAGAAAGTGAAGGGGCATATGTTTTCTCTCATATGCAGAAGCTAGGGAGTAATCAGGATACCAGAGGGACTTTAGATAATGTAGGAGAAACTCCAGTGGAGCCAGGGAGGTGATCTGGGGGAGGGGGTGGAGGAGAGGGTGGAAGGATGAAGAAATCACTTCCACTGACATTCTGTGCATATGTGAGAATACCAGTGCCAATCTCAAATGCTGAGGAAGGAGGTGGGGGAAAGCCCACCAATGCTGTGTGCATGTGTGTCAGGATCACTATGAACTCCATTGTGCTGTGAGACTATAAGGCACCAATAAAAGTACTAAAAGAAAATAAAAGGAAACAATAGATTATTTATTTATTTATTTATTTATTTATTTATTTATTTATTTATTTATTTATTTATTTATTTATTTTTGTGGTACAGGGGATTGAACTCAGGGGCATTCTACCTCCGAGCTATACCCCCAGCCCTACTTTTTTTATTCTTTATTTTGAAACAGGGTCTCACTAAGTTGCGGAGGGCCTCACTAAGTAGCTGAGGATGGCAGTGAACCCGATCCTCCAGTCTCAGCCTCCCAAATGCTGGGATTACAAGTGTGCGCCACCACGCCCGGCCACAACAGAATATTGAAAACATTTTTGTTGGGTGGTGTCACCTGCTTGTCATGCCCATACTTAGTAAGTTGAAACTGGAATAGCACAGATTTGTAGTCAGTCTCAGCAACTTACTGAGACCCTGTTTAAGAATGAAAATTAAATAGGACTGGGAGAAGCCAGGCATGGTGGTGCATGCTTGTAATCCCAGTACGTGGGAGGCTGAGACCGGGGGATCCGGGTTTGCAGCCAGCCTCAGCTACTTAGAGTAAGCTCTCTGCAATTTACTGAGACCCTGTTTCAAACTAAAGAATAAAAAGTAGAACTAGGGGCATAGCTCAGAGGTAGAATGCCCCTGGGTTCAATCCCCAATACCACAAAAATAAATAAATAAATACATAGGACTGGATGTAACTCAGAGGTAGAATGTCCCTAGGTGTAATCCTTAGTACCATAAAAACAAAAAGAAAACATTATAAAAGTCATTAAGTCATTGGATGGACTTAACAGTAGACTACACAAGATAAAGCAGAAAAGAATCATTATTAAGTGGGAGATATAACTAAATAAATAATTCAAAAAGTAGCCAAAATGACAAAATAACAGAAGAGGAAAAACAAGGGGGGGGGGGGAGAGGAGGAGGGGGAGGGAGAGGAGGGGAAAAAGGAGGAGGAGGAGGGAATTAGAAAGCAGGATGTATATTAGCAAGACCTGGTGGCAAACACCTACCTGTAACCCCAGTACTTGGGAGGCTGAGACACAAGTATCACAGATTTGAGATCAGCCTCAGCAACTTAAGTAAGACCTTCACCAACTCAGTGAGATCCTGTTTGAAAATAAAATAGGGCTGGAGTATAGCTCAAAGATGGGGTCCCAGTAAACACACACATACACACACAGAATTCCTAGCCGGGCGTGGTGGTGCACGCTTGTAGTCCCAGCATTTCGGAGGCTGAGACCGGATGATCCGGGTTTGCAGCCAGCCTCAGCTACCTAATGAGGCCCTCCACAACTTAGTGAGACCCTGTTTCAAAATAAAGTATAAAAAATAGGGCTGGGGGTATAGCTCGAAGGTAGAACTTCCCTGAGTTCAATCCCCAGTACTGCAAAACAAACAAACAAAAAAACCCCACAGAATTCCTAAAGCACAGATAAGACTGTATAAATGACTAAATTCAACAAGATGACGGATGAGAACTTAACAGAAGTGTTGCAAGACATTAATTAAACCTTAGATGTTGAAAGTTAAAAAAAATCCAAGCTGGGCGTGGTGGAGCACTCTTGTAATCCCAGCATTTGGGAGGCTGAGACCTGAGGATCTGGGTTCGAGGCCAGCCTCAGCTACCTAGTGAGGCACTCCACAACTTAGTGAGACCCTGTTTCAAAAAAAAAAAAAAAAAAAAAAAAATAGGGCTGGGGGTGGAGCTTGGAGGTAGAATGTCCCTGAGTTCAATCCCTAGTACCCCCCTCAAAAAAAAAAAAAAAAAAAAAAAAATCCGAACATAAAAATACAATGAAATCTAAACTGAAATGTAATGAAGTGAAATTATGTGAATATTCAGAAAAACCCAAGAAGCCAGGTATGGTGGTGCATGCTTGTAATCTTTGTAGTTGGGAGGATGAGACAGGAGAATCATAGGTTCAAGGACACTCTTAGCAAATAGTGAGACTCTTATCAACGTAGAAAGACCCTGTTTCAAAATTAAATAGGTCTGGGGGTATAGCTTGGAAGTAGAATGCCACCAGATACAATTCCCAATAACACACATACATACACCAAAAAAAAAAGAAAAAAGAAAAAAATTCAAGAAAAGTTCATGAAAATATCCAAGAAAGAAAGTATACTAAAAAAAAAAAGTTATCTAGATTGTCTTTAGTGAAGTTCAGTGGCATACCATTTTCAATATGTTAATAGTAAAAATAAATAATTCTAAACACAATAATCTTTCAGAAGGAGATGAAATAAACCACCAAACAAAAAATATGAAGCCGCTTGTAATCACAGTACATGGGAGGCTGAAACAGGAGGATCTCAGGTTCGAAGCCAGCTTCAGCAACTTAGTGAGATCTTGTTTCAAAA
>PVLC010042294.1:0-12969 GCA_004027655.1 Graphiurus murinus
AAAAAAAAAAAAATTTAATACCAATATTTGAGTTTTTGAAAGACCCAATATATCTCTTCTCCACTAATGTACTTCAAAGTTTATAATGTCCAATCTGCCTCAATTATTTTGAGAATGATTACAAGAACTCACTTGTTTCTCCATCTTCCCCCTCCTCTTTACCTCTCCTCAGCTTCTTGTTCATAAGATGAGAATGGCATTTGACAGATTTGTATTCTTCACTTCACCCCTTCTAACATAACTGAGTCAACTGTATCATTAAGAAAAATGAAAACTAGCAACAGATTTGTGTTGATCACAAATTTAAGGTCATAAATTCAATGTAGGAATACTTTGTTATTCAAATCTAATTCATCCCGGAAAGCCTACTAGTGAATTTATGTAGATGGTCTGCTCTTTTCTCTTCTCTTCTCTTCTTTTCTTTTCTCTTCTTCTCTTTTCTTTTGTTTTTTCTTTCTTTTATTGTGATACTGAGGATTAAACTCAAGGTTATACTTCTTAGCTACATTTTCAGCCCTTTTTATTTTTTAACATGGAAACTGATCTTACAGGGTTTCTGAGAGTCTTCTCAAGTTGCTGAGGCTGCAATTCTCCCGTCTCAGCCTCCCAAGTACAGGCATGTGCCACCATGCCTGGCTTCATTATTTTAAATGAGAATAAAACAACACTGTGACTCCAATCCTTCCAAAAATCACAACTATTTTCCCCAAATATCATTAAGACATTTTGTAACACCTACCTAAAAATTTAATAATTGACCAATTATTTATTTAATAGTTAATGTACTTCTTGAGTATAGTACTATGCAGGACACAAGAGTACTATACAGTTTTAGATGTTATAACATTTTCCTCCGACATTGCAACACACATGTGCTTACTGACTGAGAAGTTACCTGAGCAAAGTTTGACTGCAAGCAATGTGGCTTGATGGTAATTGAAGTAAGAATGTTCTAGCAGCCAGGCATGGTGGCACATGCCTGTAATCCCAGTATTTGGAAGGCTGACACTGGAGGATCACAGGTTCGAGGCCAGCCTTAGTAATTTAGCAAGATCCTCAGCAACCTAGTAAGATCCTATTTCAAAATTTAAAAAATCATAACCTGGGGGTATAGTTCAGAGGTTGAATGTCCTTGTGTTCAATCCCCAGTACAAATAAATAAATAAATAAATAAATAAATAAATAAATAAATAAATAAATGATCTAGTAAAGGAGGAAAACAGTGAACATTGAATCACCCATGTCCCAGTCTAAGGAATTGTGGGATAGCCTTTTCCTCGTGCACTTGAGACCCCAGAACTGATAGGTATGAACCAATATCTGAAGCTATTGATACATTAATATATGATTCCATCTAACCTCTTGCTAATGCTTGATCTCCTCTAGGATTCTCAAATTCACTATATTCTTCACAAGATTTTCCACTTTCATAGCACATTTTATTTAACAATAGGAGGAAGTCACAAGGAGACTTGGAGCATAATATTCCATGTGCCCGCAGGTGGTGAGAAGATGGATATTGATACATTCTAGTAATGCTATCAAGCATAAAATAAAATAAGGTAGCATGCACATGTGTCAATAATTAAAAGTAGGTTTCTCTGTACTTGGAAGTAAAGAATAACCCAAGAGTTCTCCAAGTGTTCTCCAAGCCATCAAAAAGCCTAGACCCTCAGACCAGGAGGAGAACATGGTCAGCTACATTTGATCCAAACAACCATAATCTCAAATACTCCATATCTGTAGGAAGACTTTTGCATTCCCAAATGACATTATCTTACTGAGCCTTTAAAAATGAAACTGCAAGTGAAGATAGGGACAGTTACTATTTCATCCATATTTTAGACATAGAAATATTAAAGATTCATAAAAATTTAAAACCTTGCCCACCTTAACATGAGTCAACCTGAGCAACAGAATTGGGATACTGGCCTCAACACCTAGCTCCATGATCCTTCTACACCAGGACGAGGACGGTCTCCCGATGGCATTCAACAAACCAAAAGTTGTGAAGTGTGAGTTTTGCTTTTATTTTCTGGGGTGGGAAAATGTTCCCTTTTTTTGCATTCTGTTCTGAATTGGCCTATGGCAGGCTAACTTGTGGACTCTCAATTTGATCAATATCAAGAGTTGAAAAGAACAGAAAAGAGGGAAAAAAAGGTTTCCTTTTGCCTATAGCATCTGAGTATTATCAATATTCACATTAGTGCCTCAATACTACCAAAGGAAAAATCACTTGTACTTTGTAAAAAAGGAAAATAGTAAGTGCAAATCCTATGAAGAAGGATATTTTTTAAGTTTATTGTGCTGACTGAGCTCCTGAAGTTGTCATACCTCCTTCAGATTTAGGATAGCATGAAAAGTGGGCCAAATATGTCCTCCGGTCTTTTTATCTTGCAAGTCAGTGCTGGCAAGTCAGTGATAGCAATCACCATCACGGTAGCCTAATATTCTCACTTAAAAGCCCACGATAAGCACCCAATTGCCTCAAAGACAAAGTTCAAAATTCTAAGTCCAGGCATAGGACTCCTGCCACAATCCTGCCCTCACTGACTTTTTCAGTTGCTCACACCCTCATTCCCCCCTTGCACCTCATGCTATGGACCACCACGGAACATTTCCGGGCCTCTGAAGGTTCCTGCATGCCACGCCTGCCTCTGTACTTATTCTTCCCTCTGCCTGGAAAGCCTATCACATTACACATCTATCAGGACACTGTTTATAATTTTAAAGTCAGTGTCTTTATTACCTTTTGGTTTTCCGAAAGTCTTCCCTTCCAGCACAACTGACTTCCATTTCTGTTAATCACACTTATCTTTTGTGGCTTCTTCCTCTGTGCCAGGGTTGTTTATTTATGGTCTCGACCCTCTAGCCCTCTTCACATGGATGATGATCTTTATGAAAATGAAGCCACAGTTTATTTATTTTTATATCCTCAGCCTGGCACAGAACTTTTGTCAGATTTTCTTAAATGTATTACTCTAATGTCTCATTTATTTGACTTTCCATTCCTTCTATAATTGTTTTGGGAAGAAATATCAATGGGATCCACACTGTACATTTTTATATTTTATACTGGTTCAACATTGTCAGTCATTGACCAAAGGATAATAAAATCAAAGTCAGAACAACAAAAAGCCAAAACTAATCTGGATGTTACCAACTCATGCCTCACAGAATCTCACAACTTAAAATGAAGCACCAGTAAACCTAATCAATTAGACCACAGTAGGGACAAGAAGAAGTTCTTGCCAGTCGTTTTAAGTATGGAGAATAATGGTCAAGACCAAACTCCAGCCCAAGGAGAATATTCTTGAGTGTCCATTATATGAATCGCTGAAAAAGAACAGATATGAAATCCTAAATATAGGCAAGTTTGTCCTCTGCTTTGACAGACTACAAAATATGAACACAGTCACGTCATTTATAAGGCAGTCTCTATTGATGTAGCATCTAGCCATCGTGCTATAGATACCCAAACCCTGAAGCATAGGAATTCAGTTCAAGCACAGCTTAGGCCCACAGCCACGGCAGAAACATGGCTCCATTTGAAGAGGTGGGCTAAACGTGCAAATGCTTTCTTCACAGCATTTTTTGCATAGTTTGCAGCATGTTTCCTTAGCTTATTTTTGGCTCATGTGACAAAGGCTTAGGGAAGGGGCCACAGAGGCCTCCATCATAGGCTGATGCTTTGGAATGTGCTTGCACAATGGATGACAGACTTCCTGACAAGTCAGGATCCCCAGCACTAGAAACAACTCTCCTGCTGACTCACTCATTCAAATATAGCTCTTGGGATTTCCCACAGGATCCCAGAGCCCCCCACACTGCAGTTAAAGATATTCCCTGATAGCTTCACAGCTCTGACTCAAGCCCTTGCATGTGAAAAACACTAATGCAGCTGGCCATTGTCTCTCTCAGTGGAATTGGTTCCATTTGTCCTCTTATAAAGACTTCTAGAAGATACCAGAGGGCTTCTGCCTTTGCCCTGGGAGGAAGACGTTTTTGTAAATGCAAGTGGACATTTGAAAGAAGATATTATTTACAGAGTCTTGGAAAATATGTGAAAAGATAAGTGGAAGGTGAAAGAAGCAATCATTAAGAAATTTGGCACCTGCCTCCTATAATCCAAGTACTTGGGAGGCTGAGACAAGAGGATAGAAGGTTTGAGACTAGCCTCAGCAAATTAGCAAGACTCTTAGTAACCTAGTGAGACTCTGTTTCAATGCAAAAATGTAAAAAGGGCTGAGGGTATAGCTCAGGGGTAGAGTATCTCTGGGTTCAATTTCCTATCCCCTATGAGAGAGAGAGAGAGAAAGAGAGAGAGAGAGAGACAGAGAGAGACAGAGAGAGAGAGACAGAGAGAGAGAGACAGAGAGACAGAGAGACAGAGAGACAGAGAGATGTGAAAAGGCAAACTACTTAAATTACAAAAAGCAATTGTAGCTATACCTGGTCTTTGTAAAGGGCCATAATCTTGTCTAAATGGAGAACAAACGAAGAAATATCCTATCCCCTATTTTTTAGCCACAAATGAACTGCAAGCTTCTTATGAATACACAAGCTACTCCTGCTGCCTGCATTTGTAGCAGGATCAGATCTTTGCTACTTTGAAGAAACTAATTCTGATCACAGTGATGCCTGCACAATGTGTGTGTGCTAGGGAACTTTCTCAGAGAGAAAAGAAAATGCTTTTGATGCCTTTCCTGATGTATTCTGCTTTCTCAAAATGAGTTGTTGTTTTTTTTTTTTTTTAAGGTACAATGAAAGTTTTATTGTATTTTGATAAATAATTCAGAAAGCACTGTAAAAAAATCCAGGAGACATTTTAAATTTGTTGAAGAATATCCATACTATTTTCCATTTACATCCCCATTAACAGTGTATAAAATATCTTTTTATCCATATCCTTGTTAGCAATTGGAGTTTTTGTCATTGTTGTTTTGTTTTCTTTTGTTTTGTTTTTATATGCTCCTGTGCTACCAGGATACTAGGTACTGTGCATTGTTTTTCTTTCCAATTCAACAGACTCCCTCTCTTCATTCTGATCTGGTAATTCTCTGCATTCCACAGTTGTTACATATAAAGCAGGACCTCCCAGTCCAAATTCTGATGCCATAATTCTGCCCATCAGAGTGAGCATCAGACCCAGGTCAAGTAGTGTAAGAACACATGACATGTACCATAATCACACATGGTGTGAAGGAAATAAGACTGTGCCTGCATGTGTCTATTTGCAACAACCAACAAAATTTTTTGCTGCTTTGTAACCTTAAATTAGGAAAATATTTTTAAGCAGAATTTTTTTAATATGCTTTTATTGGTGCATTGAAAGTATGCATTATAATGAGGCTCGGAGCTATAGAAACATACATGCACACAGCACCTGATGTGCTCCCCTCCTGATCCCACCCTTCTTCTTCTCCTTCCCTATACATAGCATTGAGAAAAATAAATAAATTTCTGTTTCCTTATACATAAATGATAATGATACCAACTATCTTTCAGGAATTGTATAAAATGAAGAGGCAATGTGTGCATAAAGTATAGGGAATGTACAAAGAGTCCAACAGATACTTTTAAGTTTTATTATATTTATTAAGTCTCAGAACCATTTTTCACAAGCTGGCTTTTTAAACCAAGTATATCTTTCTAAAAACACTATAGGGAAATCACTGTTCACCTCATACTCTCTCACTCTTTGAAGAAGAACTTTTGATCTAGGGGTCATGGGAAACTAAGGGATTTGAGGTAGGCCCCCAAGATCTGGGGGTTCCTGGGCCATTTATTGGTCAAAGAAGGTTACAATAACAGAAAGCTTGTCTCCGTAAATGACAATCAAAGGCTGAACCTACCAATGCCTTTCCTGAAAAGGAAAACTATACACTCACTGACTTTCAATTTAAATAAAACTTTGAAGTAATAGCCATTCACAGGAGATAGACTTGCTCACTAAATGGTGTTTATTGCAAATCAGCACATCATTAAACATAGACAACCCTAGACTTCATTTACTCTACAGTGGTGATTTGGATATGAGAACGAAAGCACAGAACTGAAAATCCATACAGCATGTCATGTCTGTTCCAATTTCTTTCACTAAGCCTTCCCCCCTAAGTTAGCTCCTTCCTCAATCTTATCATGGCTGCAACATAAAAAGAACCATCTTCACTTCAAACCTGATCCGTCTCATCAGTATTACCACATTCACCTTGAACTTATCACAGCTCTGCCCTCACAAGTCTTCTCACCAACAGTTTCAACCAGCCTGGGCTTTCTTCATCCTCTCACCTCAGCCTTTGCATCTGCCTCCTCTCAGGTGCCTCCTTCCAGGAGAGTGGCTTGGAAAACTGTAGAGAGCAAATGCCTTTGATTAAATTACCTGCCAGGGCAATCTGAATTTCACATCTAGAATACCTTTCTTAATCCTGTCTTTCTTTTTCTCTTCCTTTTCTTTCTTTCTTCTTCCTTTTTTTCTTGGTGGTGCTAGATTGAACCACCTTTGAGTTACATCCCTAACCTTTTGTTGTTATTTTGAAACGGTATCTCACTAGGTTGCTAAAAATCTTGCTAAGTTGCTGAGGCTGGTCTCAAACCTATGATCCTCTTGTTTCAGCCTCCTATGTACTGGAACTACAGGTATGCACCACTTTCTTATACATAGAAGGAAGAGCAACTGGGGCTGAGTTGAGCAAAGACAGGAATAATGTAAATGTTTTAAATTTCATAAGCAGAAGGATTTATTAATGGATGGATGTGTTCTCAATCTTCTCCTCCTTTCCAAGTGTTGCTCTTTCTTCCTCTAGTACTTCCTTTACTAATTCTAAATTTATCATAAGTTGTTTGTCTCCATCACTGATTGGTTATAAATAATACTTTTTTAAAAAGCTTTCATAAGTAAGTGTTAAAAGCATGTGGAGTCTTGGATTTGTCTTTGGGAGTTCCATTCCTCTCCTTTTCTCCTCTGCATGCCATCAGTGCCATTCCTATACTCGATCCAGTAAAGGCTGCCCTCTTATCCACCTCTTTCCCAAGAGAAGGGCAACCAACCCCTTTCCCAGAATTCACACTGAATTTCTCCTTAGACTTTTTATAAAGAATTAGGTCAACTTCAGTTAAAAATGTTACCAAAACTCCTTTGAAGAATATTATTTTAAAAACTTACCATCATATGCCTGACACTATACCTTTTAAATCCTTCTCAAGGTCTGTATTTTCCCTGGTGGATTTCCCTCCAATGATGTCTTATCATGTTCTTTTCCTACATCCCATATATTTCTTAGAGAAGCCATACATTTCGAAAAGAGAAGAGACTACATAAGCAGATAGGGTTTAAGCAAAGCACAATTATATGCTAATTGTCCTCTACCAAACCTGTGAATCATTGAGTTATTCCTTGTTAGACTTAGCTCATCCATTATTGCTAAGCGTCAGGTGCTTTATCTGCAGCCCCGGGACAGCAGGCTGTAATGGAAGTACCTCTGCCAATAGATGCTAACATACAGAAGAGAATCAGGATCAGGCAGGCAGAGCCCCTATCTGATGAGGCAAAGTACGTTTTTGGCTCTCGTGTTTTTGTGTATACAAAGTAGGTCAAGAAAGTTATGTGACCTTTAAGATGTAAAAGGTGTGTTTATGCTTTATGACATGGCTACCAAATGCAGCTTACTCTTGTGGCAGGAACAAAAGTGGAGAAGAGAAGAACCATGTTTGAGTAGAAATATTAGACAGGGTCCTCCCAGAAGATAAAATAACTAAGAACTAGGAAAATGCACAAGAGAAAAGCTCTTCTAATAAGAATTCTAGGACTTAGTCCAGATTTGGGAACCAGCATTTAACACAGAAAACAAAAGGCACCTTGATTTGCAACAGCAGTCCATTCTCTCCCACGCTCTCTCTCTCCTCATCCCATCATGGAACATGTATACAGTTTCCCTGCCCTCAATCTGAGAACTCCCTTACGGTTAAGTACCATATTGGACAGCATTGTTACCTGGACAACTGAGGTATGGAAAATAGAGCTGCAGTTCAGATAAAGTTCCAACAGAGGTTCTCATTGTTCCCTTCTCGAGTGTCCACCACACAGCATGTAACAGTTCAGATTACATACAGATTTCCATTCAAAATAAGTCCCTAATTAAAATAATACCCTCCCGTCATTGGCTCATAACTCTCACAACCATTTTGCTCCCTTTGGTCTGGACCTCTCAAGCTTGGTCTGAGCCCAAATGCAGATTCCACTGGAAAGTCTGAGGTGCCTTGGCATGAGGCTTATGAGGGTGGGAGAATCGACTTTCTTTTTTTCAGTTTGATTCTTTAAAAAAAAAAATCAATCTTTGAAAGTAAGTTAGGTGGAAACAACTTGAGATGCTTACCTGCATGCTTTGCATGTTACTACTTCAAAGGAATGCTCTTTGTCCAAAGACTCAATCAAACAGGAAGGCTTCAAACAGACTTTGATGCAGACCTTATCTATTAAATTTGTAATTGCAAAATGACAAACATGACTAGAAAGTTAGAAAGTGTGCAAAGGTCATGGCCCCATGGTGTAGTACAGCAGCTTCTGTGTAATAGGAGAGAACAAGTGTGACAGGGCAAAAAGGTGCTAGGAGAGGCAGCTTTTGCCCCATACTCAGAAGACCTTCATGTACACCCTCTTGAGATTGCAGAAACACAATTTTGCTCAACCCCACAATGACACAACCTGGACAGGAGGGATTTCCCCCTTTCCTTCTAAGCAATTTGTTGACTTTTTATGCAATATGCAATGTGAAAAACCTCCCTTGAAAATATGATTGCTAAGATCCTGCACTTCACTCTTCTCTCTCCCTCTCTTCCTCTCTCCCTCCCTTCTCACCTCATCCTCCAAAAAAAACAAAAAAAACAAGTCGAAACAAACATTCACAGGAAAGACAATTTCCCTTCTGGACATGAAACACAATACACATAAGCATAGAGCAACTGGCCACTGGAAATATTTCCACAGCATTGCACAGACCTTCTTCTCCTTTTGTACTTCTCTCCCCCTAGTTCAACATGTTTACCTTTTCAGGTGCTTTGCATAGGGAAGCCCTACATATTCTGAGGATCTGGTAAGCTCCTTTTTTGAAATCGTCTGCTTACGTAAATAATGACAGCAGTCTTCCTGGAAAGGGGATGGATATTGTTCCCTCCACTCACTTCCGCAGACTCTCAGGGGACAGGGCTGTGCTCAGCATTTTATTTGAAAGCACCTATGTGTGAATGGTGCCAGTCCCAGGTGTCCCCACCTGTCCTGTCCTGGGCAGGCCCTTCTGGAGCTTCCTGGGAGCATGCCCCTTGACTTGGGGCAAGCAGTGCCAAAAGACACAGAGTTTGTGTTTGAGTGCAATTACGCTAAAATGCCAATCCATTAAAATCAGCTTGATCTTGGCCCCAGTGACCAATTCAAAAATGGACAGACTAGATCCTTCATATCTGAGGGCTCAGGACCACTGTTCCTTTTATTCTGTCCTACATTTAGCATCCACTGATCAAAATGAGACTCTGAACCTCAAAAGAATAAGTTGCTAGCACAAAGCACCTTTTGGGAAAAAATACTCCTCCCTTTGAATTCTTAAACCAATATTATTTCCTGGTAGAAGATGTTGGCAATACTTTTATTCTATGAAGTCCCAGCACATCCAAACCTGACTCGGAAAGAGTATGTCTTGCATCATCCAGATCTGCCAGCCCAGACAGGTTCTATACAGAGCACTATCAATGCCACCACAAGGGTTAATGTGACAATCAGGACTTTTAAGGGTGTGCCTCTTTCTGAAAGACAGTTGCATGATTAATATATACAATATTATACATCAACAACATAGAGTGAGAAGTTATAAATTTATAAAACCATAACCAAATAGCAACAGTACACAGAAGAGTCTTTATCAGTCATTCCACCGTGGAGCTGAATTGTGAAGGTCTTTGTGGGACACTTAGAGTTTGTCATTGATTGGGCTGGAATGAGTCTCGGGGAAGGAGTTCTACATAAATGTTTTAAAACAGAGTTTACATTTACCTATATTATATTTCAATTCAAATAAAAAATATAAAAGCACAAATATAAAATATAACCTCTGAATCTTTTTATTCACTTGTTCTTTTTTTGCCCAGCTCCCAACAGCCTGTTTGGTTTGACTCCATCTGTCTCTGTCTCCCCTGAGTCCCAGTAATAGCAGCCTTTGCTGACTGAGCTTCTGTATGCACAACATCATACTCCACACAGCAAGACTGTATCCCCAGACAAAAACCATCCCTTTCTACAAAATCTGTTCAAGTCGACTTATTGCAGGATGCCTTCTAACTTCATAAGAAGCAGCTCAAATGAATCTCACATGTCCCTCTTGCTACATGATTTAGAAAGGTATTTCAGCCCCAGCAAAGTACAGGGTCCACTGCTATGTTTCACATGCGAACTATGTCAATATTCAACTCATTCTAGTTAAGATTAATAGATTAGAAGCAAAGACTTTTCCTTTTCTATCCTTAGCAGCGGCTGATGTAAATGTGGTTGCTAAAGAGGGAAGCATGGACTGGTGAAAGACTGAACACTGACACTCCTTTCTTGCTGATCCCCATTATGAAATCAACTACATTTTTGCCCTTGGGCAGTCACTTCCTCTCTGGGAGCTTACATTAATTTATTTGTTATATTATGAGGACTTGGATGTATGATGGCTAAATCCCCCTGAAGTGCTATGACGATATTTCATTATTCGTTTATGTATTCCAGAAACATTTATTGATCACCTATGGTGTGTCTGCTTCTATGCCAAGTTCTGGAAACACAGCTGGGAAAACAAAGAGAGCATTCTCTCTGGTTTTGTGTTATTTACAATCTAGCATACATCTATTAGTCCACTGGCACACACCAAAACAGACAACAACCCCAATGCTATATCAGTTAATTTCGTACACACATGTAAAAAAGGAGTTTCTGAAAAACAGAAAAGTCTCTCCAACTATTAATGTTTCTTCCATTTTTGTGACTCTGACATATTCAACACTTGTCTTTCAAGGTTGCCATGGTCACGAGTAGCAACTCACTGGCTGGAGAAAAGTGGAGTAGGAGAACCTGCATGCAAGAGGTAGTGTGGACCAGTCCATGGAAACGCCACAGGGCAGTCATATGATGTCTCTAAACTTTAAGGAAGGCTGGAAAATGTCATGTAGCATTCCTATCAAAAAGAATAAGCAACTTTTGTGAACAACTAACCAGTCTCTACCAGCAGAGCTGAACAGATGAGATGAAGAAAACAAAAGTAGATTCTAGAGCAGAATTCAGGGAAGACAGAATTCACAGAAAGGTAGTAAGAAAAGACAGAAAATGGAAACCAGAGTAACCCAGAAGAGTTCAAAGAAACAACAGGACTCAAAGTGATTTTCTGAGGCATCTTGTGAGGTCTCCATCACATGCACAGCAACAAATCAGGTGAATATTTCAAAGGATAATGGGCCATCAGAGAACAGACAGCAACACCTGGTAGCTGAGCCCCACCGGCACTACAGGAGCCCAAAGGCCATCAGTGCTACAGTGCCTGAAAGCTCACAAAATTAGCCCAGCAGTTCCAGTGGAGCTAAGATGGCCATAAATAAATCTGTATTTCTGGTGCGCAAACCAGTCTTACGGATTGGTGGCTGTGAGCTATATTCGGACCTAGGCTGGATAATTTTTTTTTTTTTTTTTTGCCTAGTAACATGATTTAAGTCTTGGAAAATGTTGCATGAGAAATCTCAACTTCTATGTCCTCTTGGATGATCAAAAGAGCTGACAAGATTAATAAGTCTTTTTTTTTGGGGGGGGGGGTACTAGGGATTAAACTCAGGGGCATTCTACCTCTGAGCTACATCTGCAGCCCTATTTTTTTATTCTTTATTTTGAAACAGGGTCTCACTAAGTTGTGGAATGCCTCACTAGGTAGCTGAGGCTGACTACAAACCCGGATCCTCCAGTCTCAGCCTCCCAAATGCTGGGATTACAAGCATGCACTACCATGCCCGGCAATACTTCATTCTTGAGTAGCAAAAATATAGCCATTGACCTTAGACTGAGTATTCTCTCCCCAAGATACCATATTGCCACAACTCATGTTATACATATTTTCTGACTAAGTTAGGCAAACCTTTGAATTTGGAATGCCTACTATAAATAAATTATTACAAGCCAGAAATATAACAATAACTAATTTAGGGACTTGATCATTGTCAGTGTCTGACAGTAAACTCTATAGGTCATTTGTGTGTGTGTGTGTGTGTGTGTGTGTGTGTGTGTGTGTGTGTGTGCACATATTAAATAGAAACATGAGATCTTGATTTGCTTTTAGTGCATTTGTTTAAGCATCTTTTTTCTTTACTGAATTATGAATTAATTTGAAAGCAAGCCTCAGAGTACCTCGCCCACAATCAGTGCTCAGCTAAGGCAATCGATCTAAGTTTATAACAATAAGAACCACTTGAAATAAATTATAGGAAGGCAAATGCTGCATAAGATGCTGAAGTAACATCTCTGACCCTGGTCAGATCCTACCAAATGTCCATAACTGGCCAGGGAGGCAGTTGTCAGTGTACATCCCTACAAACAAGGTAGAGAAAAGAAAAACAGCACCAGGACTGGAGACAAGAAGTGAGAGGAAAATGGGAAGGAAATGGCTAAGAAAAAGATTTAAGAGGCCATAGACACAGATGACCTTGCTTAGGTGATCCTGCCTCAGGTGCCCACACTGGAAGCTGTAGGTGAATACCCCACCTCACTCTTCCCTACCCCCACCAGAAACTGCAGCAATCCAGAGGTCTGTGCAGCAACAATTAGAGGTCCCCAAAGAAACCAGCCAACCCCAATGTCACCTATTGAAGAAAGTCCCTCAAATGGCTCAATGAACAATTTCTTTAACCACATTTATCTACACTGTAGGAATCCGGTGAAGGTTGGATTGGGTACAATCGAAT
>PVLC010042295.1:0-13202 GCA_004027655.1 Graphiurus murinus
TGTGCAATAACAATATGCCTGAAGCTGGGCGCAGTGACGCAGGCCTATAATCTCAGTACTTGGGAGGCTGAGACAGGAGGATTGCAGGTTCACGGCCAGCCTCAGCTACTTAGTGAGGCTCTCCAAAACTTCGTGAGACCCTGTTTCAATATAAAAAATAGCCAGGCGTGGTGGCGCACCCTTGTAATCCCAGTACTTGGGAGACTGAGACAGGAGGATCGCAGGTTCACGGCCAACCTCAGCTACTTAGTGAGGCTCCCCGAAACTTAGTGAGACCCTGTTTCAAAATAAAGAATAAAAAATAGGGCTGGGGGTGTAGCTTGGAGGTATAATGCCCTTGGGTTCAATCCCCAGTACTACCAAAAATAAATAAATAAATAAATAACATAATGGAGTTGGGTATGGAGCTTAGAGGTAAAATGCCCCTGAGTTCAATCCCCAGTACTGCAAAAAAAAAATAAAATAAAATAAAATATAAAGAAATGGGGATATAGCTCAAAAGTAGAATGCTCCTGGGTTCAAAAGGAGTATGCCTTACTTAGCACACTCCTCTAATCCCAGTACTTGGGAAGCTGAGACTGAAGGACCGCAGGTTCAAGTCCAGAGTGTGGCAAGTTAGTGAGACCCTGTTGCAAAATAAAAAGGGCCTGGGGGTGCAGCTCAGAGGTACTGAGCACCCCTGGGTTCCAGATCTTGTGTCCTCTGACCCCTGGCTGCATAACACCAAGGACCACTCAGAGGGACAGAGGTCAGCACAGGTGGAACCCCAGGGAGCATTTGGCTGCCCCACCCTCTATTTTCTTAGTGCTGACAGACTATTCTATTGCCAGTTCTGGAGAACAGAAAGAGTTAGCTTCACAGAAAAGCAAGTGGATTCAAACAACACCAGAGACGCTTCTGAAAGCTCCCCACCTCCTCTCCCGGCTGCTCTGGACTCTTGCGCTGAGCATAGCACCAGCCAGCCCTGCAATGGCTTCATTTCATGAATGAGGAGACTGGCGCTCAGACAGGGCAAACCACTGGACTGAGGTCACACAGCTGCTGCAGCAGGGCCCAGCCTGAATCAGGCCATGGCTGTTCTCTTATGTAACATGATGAACCCAGTCCCAGCCTTGGTCACCCCAGGAGCAAACCAGGGGTGCTTAGGCCTGCATCTCCAGGTCGCTCTGGAAAGACAGAATCGGGGGGCAGGTCTCTGACAGAGAGGACCGGCGTGAGCTGAGACCCAGCCACCACTGACAGTCTGCCAGCCGGGCCAGGCCGGGGCTGAGTGGATTGGGGAGCAGGGGCACCCAGGGGCGGCCACCCCTCAGCTCAGCCGCCACTGCCTTGCTAAGTCAAGCTGCCCTGCCGGACCTTCTGAGTCCCCAAGGGAAGCCAGAAACCTGGGTTTTGGGATCATCCCCTTTCCATCTAAAATGTTGGTAACCACCGGGCGTGGTGGTGCACGCTTGTAATCCCAGCATTTGGGAGGCTGAGACCGGAGGATCCGGGTTCTCGGCCAGCATCAGCTACCTAGTAAGGCACTCTGCAACTTAGTGAGACCCGGTTTCAAAATAAAGAATAAAAAATAGGGCTGGGAGCCCGGCGTGGTGGCGCACGCTTGTAATCCCTGCATTTGGGAGGCTGAGACCGGAGGATCCCGGTTCCCAGCCAGCCTCGGCTACCTAGTAAGGCACTCCGCAACTTAGTGAGACTCGGTTTCAAAATAAAGAATAAAAAATAGGGCTGGGGGTATAACTCGGAGGTAGAACGCCCCTGAGTTCAATCCCTAGTACTGCAAAAAAAATAAAATAAAAATATAAAATAAAATGTTGGTAACCGATTTGGATGTAAAATGCCTCGAGCCAGACAGAATCCGAGAGCCCTGGAAGCCACCGCATTTGTGACCCCAGATCACACCAAGTGCCACTCGGTCTGCTAACGTTGGGGGAAGTGTGACCTGCAGTGATTGATGCCATCTGTCTACCCAGGACATTTCTCCAAATTCCGAGCTCGGTGCCAGGCGAGCTGACCTCATCCGCCGCCTCCCCTTCCGTGCCAGAGGGGAATTTGCCCGTGCCCTGCGGGGGAAACCACCTCCCCACCCTGAGCCTCGTGAAACTGGAGAGCAGCCTCGGGGAAGTGCTGAGCTGGTCCCGCCTCACAGGACGCTGCAGGGCTGGGCTGGCCGGGGCGGGCCTCAGTGTTGGGATCCCAGCAGGCAGGCCCAGGTGGGCTGGGCGGGCCGGCTGCCGCCAGGATGGGACCCCCGGCATGGGGCAGACCTGTTGCCTAAAGGGAGATGACGGCTAGGGCATCTCCTAAGAGTCATTCTCTTGGCCCTGCACACAAGGAAGGCAATCCTGTTCGGCTCCCTGCTCTTCTCCACGGCAAAGACCCTGCAGGCCCCGGGCACTGGGGACAGCATGAGAGGGTCCCCCTGGCTCAGAGTCCCCAGTGGATGGAGGGGGTGGCTGAGGCCTCAAGGGACACGCCAGACAGGACGGGCAGCCGCACCTCAATTCCTGGGACCGCAATCTACACTCCACCCAGTCCTGAGCCAGGTAAATACTGTTGACCTTGTCACGCACCTGTATCCAGTGCCACCGCTGACTTGCAGGGGGGCCTGGGTCACAGTTCTGTCACCTGGGACAGGGATACTCAGGCGTGGACCTTGTATGGCCGCGGTACTAGTGATACTACTCCACTCGAGAAACACTGGCGACTCCGTCTGATCCCACACTCCCCGGTACTAGTGATACTACTCCACTCGAGAAACACTGGCGACTCCGTCTGATCCCACACTCCCCGCCCACGGCAGCAGCTCACAAAGCCGAAGCCGAGGAGACTCTGGGAACGAGTGCTCAGTGAAGGAGGAGGGGAGGGGCGGTCACTTACAGAGGCGCACGACGGTAATCCCAGCCCTTACTCGGGAGGCTGAGACCGGAGGACTGCAGGTTTGATTGAGGCCGGCCTCAGCAACCTAGCGAGAGCCTGTTTCAAAATAAAAAGTAAAAAAATAAAATAGGGCCGGGGCTGGGGCTCAGAGGGAGAACACCCTGGGCTCAGTCACCCACAAGGCAGCAAAACCCATCATTTTATTACAGTCTGACTCACAAGCACAGCGATTTAAGGCGCTGGGATGAAACGGGAGACATTTCTGCTGCGTGCCACAGCCTGACGCCTGACCCCAGGGCTCCCACTGTGCCCCCGAGTTCTGGGCTGTCATCTCTTTTCTCACCAACACCACTGTCAGCTGAATGACTCACAGACCGTGGTTATTCAGACCTGCGTTCCTGGCAGGCGCTTCCCAGAATATGAACCAAGCGAGGCTGCTGCTTCAGGAAAAATAACTGGTGTCTATTGCTATTGATTAGATTTTAAATTTCAAACAAGAATTGGGCTTTTTATCTTTTTTATTTATTTATTTGCAGTAGTGGGGATTGAACCCGGGAGCATTCCACCTCCGAGTTACACCCCCAGTCCTATTTTTTATCCTTTATTTTGAAACAGGGTCTCACTAAGTTGCAGATGGCCACGCTAAGTAGCTGAGGCTGGCCTTGAACCTGTGATCCTCCTGTCTCAGCCTCCCAAGTACTGGAATTACAAAGCATGTGCCACCATACCTGGCTCACTTTATTTAACGTAATTAATTTACTTATTTTGGTACTAGGAATTGAACCCAGGGGCATTCTACCCAAGCTACACTCCAGCCCTTTTTACTTTTTATTTTTATTCGTTTATTTATTTCTGTGGAACTGGGGATTGAATGCAGCAACATTCTATTCCTGAACTACACCCCCAGCTCCATTTTATTTTATTATTATTATTATTTTTTTTTTTTTTTTTGGCGGTACTGGGGATTGAACTCAGGGGCATTCTACCTCCGAGCTATACCCCCAGCCCCATTTTTTATTCTTTATTTTGAAACCGAGTCTCACTAAGTTGCGGAGTGCCTCTCTAGGTAGCTGAGGCTGGTCTCGAACCCGGATCCTCCGGTCTCAGCCTCCCGAATGCTGGGATTACAAGCGTGTGCCACCACGCCCGGCTTATTATTATTTTTTTTAAATAAGGTCTCACTAAGTTGCAGAGGGCCTTGCTAAATTGCTGAGGTTGGCTGCAAACCTGCAATCCTCCTGTCTCAGCCTCCCAAATACTGGGATTACAGGCATGCACCACCACATCTGGCTACTTTTATTTTTATTTTTATTTTTTTTTTGGTACTGGGGATTGAACTCAGGGGCATTCTACCTCCGAGCTATACCCCTAGCCCTATTTTTTTATTCTTTTTATTTTGAAACCGAGTCTCACTAAGTTGCGGAGTGCCTCACTAAGTAACTGAGGCTGGCCATGAACCCGGATCCTCCGGTCTCAGCCTCCTAAATGCTGGGATTACAAGCATGCACCACCATGCCCGGCTACTTTTTATTTTTTGAATCAGGGTCATGTTAAGTTGCTGAGGCTAGCCTTGAACCTATAATCCTCCTGTCTCAGATTCCCAAATACTGGGATTACAGGCATGCAAAAAGGCGCCCAGTTTGCCAAGAGATTATTGTGTGTGTGTGTGTGTGTATGTGTGCGCGTGCGCGTGCGCATGTTGTGACACATAATTCCAAGCTCATTCTAAGCATGTGTATGAAAGCACTCAGGCATTCCTGAGGAACATGGCGGGAAGCCACCATGCCAGATACCAAGACTTCTCACTAAGTGTTGGTAATTAAGACATGCTTGCGAAGCGCTAGCCAGACATACCATGTAGTGGTGCAGCAGCACGGAGAGGCAGAAACAGACCAATGCGATATGGCAACGCGACCGATGCCAGGGCTGGGCACGGCCGATGTGCAGAGAAACTTCCCAATACGTGCTACGGGGACTATTGGTTTTTCATATGAAAAAAGAAAAGACGGAAGGAGGGAAGGCAGGAAGGAAGGAAATTGGACTGCTGCTTCACACCATTTACAAAAATCCACTCACAAGAGATTAGGGAATTATATGTGATGAGAAAGCATAAAACTGCTAGGAGTTTCAAAGAAGGCTATCTCCACGGTTTCAGAGGAAGGTTTGTTAGCAAGGGCCAAGCAGCAGAGCGTAAAATTTACATTAATCCTAGGAATGTCTACTCATCAAAATATACCATTAAGAAAATAAGAAGCCAGGTGTGGTGGCGCACACTTGGAATCCCAGTACTTGGGAGGCTGAGACCAGAGGATCCCAGGTTCGTGGCCAGTCTCAGCTATTTAGTGAGGCCCTCCACAACTTAGTGAGACCCTGTTTCAAAATAAAGAATAAAAAATAGGGCTGGGGGTGTAGCTCAGAGGTAGAATGCCCCTGGGTTCAATCCCCAATACCACAAAAAAAGAAAGAAAGAAAATGAGATAATAAACTGGGTGTGGTGGTATACACCTGTAATCTCAGTACTTGAGAGGCTGAGACAGAGGAATTACAGGTATGATGTCAGCCTCCGCATCTTAGTGAGACCCTCAGTGACTTAGCAAGACTCTGTTTCAAAATAAAAAATAAAAAGGGCTGGGATGTAGTTTGGAGGTAGAATGCCTCTAAGTTCAATCCCTTGCACCACAAAAAATAAATAAAATAAAATGGGACAGAGCTGGGGGGGGGATGTAGTTTAGAGGCAGAACATCCCTGGGTTCAATCTCCATTAGCACAGAGAGAGAAAGAAAAAGAGAGAGAGAGAAAATATATTCCACAGATGGGGAAAAGACGTTTGTAACACAGACAGGACCATAGAATAGCATCCAGCAAACTGAAGGAAGCCCTCAAATCAATAAGTAAGAATGAGAGAGAAATTGGCAGGACTTGAACAGGCACCTCACAGAAGACAGAACAAGAATGAATGGCCGGCAAACACACACAGAGATGCCTAACCCCATGAGTATTCAGGGAAATGCAAATTAAGGCCACAATGGGATGCCACTCTGTACCCACCAGATTGGCAAAAAAATCCTCAGGTGTGACAATATCGAGTGGCGGTAGAGACACGGGGCAGCTTGTTAGGTCAGAGGGTGCGTGGGGCCTCGTGGGTGGAGTTACGGTTGGAACAGCCTTGGGGGCTCTTTTCCTGGATTCCAAGAAAATAAATTGAATAGGGAAAATAAAACTAAAGACGGCTTGGTTGTAGCATTAACAAAAACCTTTATTACAAAGTCAGTCGGAAATAGAAAGGGAAGAGGAAAAAAAAGCAGCCTGCCTGGCAGACAGGCTGGAGAGCCGGAAAGTGGAACTCTGCCCTCTTCAGACCCCAGTCTTTAAATACAGATTTGGGATGGCCTGTTCTTATTGGCGTTACCAAGGCAACAGGGTAGTAGTAACTTATTCCTTAGCCAGGTGGTCCTCCTTGTCTCTGGATAGCGCACTTACTAAGTACAGGGGTCAATGATCTGCCTGGCTTTCACCCCTATTGTATTGGGCTGTGTTGGTTGCTCATCAGCTATGGGGGTTTGGGAGCGGCACACAGTTTACCTTTTGGGGTCCCAAGGAATAGGAGGGAAATAGAGGCACAAATTACAGCCCCTCTAGCAGTCTGTGGTCTCTAAGAGCAAGGCATAAGGCTCTTGCTCTCTTTACGGCTCTGAAGTGAGCCAGGCAGAGTCACTGTGATCTTAGGGTTTTCAATTGTCTCCACATATTTTTAAGGCTAAAGGCTCCACTCTGGGTAAACATTAGGACAAAGGGCAGAGGGGCCGGGGAGCCCTGAGGAGCAACAGGCAGCTTCCTCCTCTCCCTGCCCGAGTGCCCGCACAGCACCCAGACTCTGACTGCTTTTAACATTTTGGAAATTCATACCGGAGCAATTTTCCAATACCGTACTGTCACAGGTGGCGCGAGTAACCTCAGGCAGTAAAAATAAAAGATGCAACTACAGCATAACAAGCCCAAATGGGGCCGTCTGACCCAGCCTAGGGAGCAGGTGCATGAAGGTCAGCCCCTACCATGTGTGAGCAACCTAGTCCGGCTGTTCCCCAAAACTAAGCACTATCCCTTCCCCTGCTCTGCCTACTGTGACAATTTTCTCGCAGACCCCTAACGCTGCTGCTCTCCTGTGTGAGACAGCCCAGCAGCTTCCCTTTAGTAAACCTTCCCTGTTTGGACGGCCTCCGGGGTCTTTTGTCTCTTGGGTCGGGCTGATCACCTTCCACAGCTGAATGACTATCGGGTCCTCACCAAGAACTTCCTTCCTTCCTTCCTTCCTTTCTTTCTTTCTTTTTTTTTTTTTTTTTTTTTTTTTTTTTTTTTTTTTTTTTTTTTTTTTTTTTTTTTTTTTTTTTTTTTTTTTTGTACTGGAGATTGAACCCAAGGGCATTCTACCTCTAAGCTACACCCCCAGCCCCTTTTTTTTTTTTGCGGTACTGGGGATTGAACTCAGGGGCATTCTACCTCTGAGCTATACCCCCAGCCCTGTTTTTTATTCTTTATTTTGAAACTGAGTCTCACTAAGTTGTGGAGTGCCTCACTAGGTAGCTGAGGCTGGCCACGAACCCGGATCCTCCAGTCTCAGCCTCCCGAATGCTGGGATTACAAGCGTGCGCCACCACACCCGGCTCCCCCAGCCCTTTTTATTTATTTATTTGTTTGTTTGTTTATTTTGAAACAGGGTCTCACTAAGTTGCTGATGGTCTCCCTAAATTGCTGAGGCTGGCCTCGAACCTGTGATACTCCTGTCGCAGCCTCCCAAGTCCTGGGATTACAAGTGTGTGGCACCGCACCTGGCTTAGCATGTAAAGTTCTGTTTTTCAACCGCTGGTGACAATACGATGCTTTATCGCATGTGATCGCTACCTCTTGCTGTTTTATCTTTAAAGGCTTTTCTATTGACTCAAAAATTAATTTTTGTGAAGAAAGGAGAGCCCAGAAATGGGGACAGGTCAGATGCTAGGACATGAGTGTTCCCATTCATTCCCCTTTAAGCTATTCCCAGCTGAACTCCCTTCGCCTTAGTATTTGGGAGGCTGAGACAGGAGGATCACAGGTCCAAGGCCAGCCTCAGCAATTTAGCAAGACCTTGTTTCAAAAGGGCTGAGTGTGAAGCCTGGAGGTAGAGTGCTTCTGGTTCAATCCCCAGTACCAAAATAAATAAATGGGCAGTGAATCAATGAATAAACCAGTCAAGCAATGAATGAATCAATCAATCAATCTTGAGCAAGGCTGGAAGCCCGAACCGTAGAGAAAGAAACACTTTCCAACAACTCCCCTCTCTCTTCCTCTACTACCACAAAGGAAAGTAGTAAATGGTAGAGTTTGTGTGCGTCTGTGGTACTGAGGATTGAACCCAGGGGCATTCTACCTCCGAGCTATACCCCTAGCCCTCTTTTATTCTTTATTTTGTTTTGTTTGTTTGTTTGGGTTTTTTGTGCTCTAGGGATTGAACTCAGGGGCGTTCTACCTCTGAGCTACACCCCCAGCCCTATTTTTTATTCTTTATTTTGAAACCGGGTCTCACTAAGTTGCGGAGAGCCTCACTAGGTAGCTGAGGTTGGCGGCAAACCGGATCCTCCGGTCTCAGCCTCCCGAATGCTGGGATTACAAGCATGCCACCACGCCCAGTTTATTCTTTATTTTGAAACAAGGTCTCACTATGTTGCGGAGGGCTTCACTGGCGGCCTTGAACCTGCAATCCTCCAGTCTCAGCCTCCCAAGTGCTGGGATTACAAGTGTGTGCCACCACATTCGCTCACACATGGCTCGGCCACTGGGTTCTGAAAGTGATTTGCAGTAAGGAGTTCTGAGGCTTCTCTACAAAGGTGGTTATCGTGTGTGTGTGTGTGTGTGTGTGTGTGTGTGTGTGTGTGTGTGTTACTGGAGATTGAACCCAGGGGCATTCTACCTCCAAGCCACATCACATCCCCAGCCCTGCTTTATTTTTATTTTGGAACAGGATCTTGCTAGGTTGCTGAGACTGGCCTTGAACCTACAATCCTCCTGTCTCAGCTTCCCAAGTACTGGGATTACAGACATGTGCCACCACACCTGGCTATGTATGTGTGTATGTATATGTGTGTGTGTGTGTGTGTGTGTGTGTAAATATATTTTGGTACTTAGGATTGAACTCAGGGGTATTCAACTTCTGAGCCATGTCCCCAGCCCTATTTAGTTATTTTATTTTTTTGTGGTACTGGGCAAACCCTTTTTGAAGCAGTGCCTCTCTAAGTTGCTGAGGGCCTCGCTAAATTTTTGAGTCTGGCTTTCACCTGCCATCCTCCCATCTCAGCCTCCCAAGAACTGGGATTGCGGGCGTGGGCCACCGTACCTGGCTGCACTCTTCACTTCTGTCCATATACTTTCTCCAGCTGCCATGAGGCTTAGTAGCTCCTAGAAGCACCACCATCAGAGCTTTGCAATTGGGCCCTGTAGATGCAGCAACTGTCTCCCAGCTCCAAATCATGGAGCCCTGGGGAAGCTGGGTGTGGTGGCGTGGTGGCACACACTTGTAATCCCAGTACTTGAGAGGCTGAGATAGGAGGATCCCGGTTTGCTGCCAGCCTCAGCTACTTAGTGAGGCCCTCTGCAATTTAGTGAGACCCTGTTTCAACATAAAGAATAAGCGGATGGAAAGCGTACCTCTGGACCTTTTCTGTGCCGAGGAAAATGCATGTGCACGCCTGCGCACGCACCTGTGTCTCCAGCAGGTGGAGGCAGGGTAAGCCACGGCACCAGAACGAGGCTTGTTCTGCAGCCTGAAGTACTAGTCACAGTCTCCCACTGGGGCGGCAAGGGCGCCTTTGCAAGAGTACAGAGAGCAGAGCTGCGGCAGAACCTAACTGAGCAGTGACTGGTAGGAGGCGGAGGACAAGGGAAAGTGTGTCATATATATGACCCTCCTAAGCAGAAGGACGGTGGGACTGGAGAGCCACTGCCTGGACCCCCCCCCCCACTGACCAAGCCGTCAGGTGACCAGAGGCCGGGCAGAGGCAGGATGTAGGGAGGGGCGGGAACTCAGCTCAGGGCTGCTGTGTTTACTAAGCTAGCGCATCTGGTGGTGTGGCAGGCTTTTCTTCATTTCTTTTCTTTTCTCTTTTTTTTTTTTTTTTTTTTTTGTGTGTGTGTGTGTGGGGGGGAGGACTGGGGATTAAAACCAGGGGCATTCTACCTCTGAGCTACACTCCCAGCCATTTATTTACTTATTTATTTATTTTTGCGGTACTGGGGATGGAACCTGGGGGTATTCTACCTCCGAGCTACAGCCCTAGCACCATTTTTTTTTTTTTTTTTTTTTTTTTGCAGTACTGGGGATTGAACTCAGGGGCATTCTACCTCTGAGCTATACCCCCAGCCCTATTTTTTATTCTTTATTTTGAAACAGGGTCTCACTAAGTTGCGGAGTGCCTCACTAAGCAGCTGAGGCTGGCCGCGAACCCAGATCCTCCAGTCTCAGCCTCCCAAATGCTGAGATTACAAGCATGCGCCACCACATCCGCCAGCCTTTTATTTATTTATTTACTTTTATTTTTATTTTTTTGTGGCACCAGAGATTGAACCCAGGGGCATTCTACCTCCAAGCTACATCCCCAGTCCTATTTTTTATTCTTTATTTTGAAACAGGGGGGGGTCTCACTAAGTTGCAGAGGGCCTCACTAAGCAGCTGAGGCTGTCTGCAAAGTCGGATCCTCTGGTCTCAGCCTCCCAAGTACTGGGATTACAAGCGTGCGCCACCATGCCCAGCTCACCCCTAGCCTTTTAATTTAATTAATTAATTAAGTCCTTTATTGATTTACTGATTGATTGATTGGAGCAGGGTCTCCCTAAATTGCCTTGGCCAGCTTTGAACCTGTGATCCTCCTGCCTCAGCCTCCCTCCCGAGTACTGCGATTTCAGGCATTCGCCACCACACCACACCACGCCCAGCTAGACTTTTCCAGTGGGAAATGGGGCTGAGTTCAGGAGAACAAACACTGAACCAGTACATGGACTCCATTCCATCCTGCCACCGGGGCAATCCTCCATGGCTCTTTACCACTGAGCCCTGGAGACAAAGTCCAGCAGCCTCCTGTCTGACACCTGAGACTTCCGCGCTGTCCTGCACCGCGCACCTATGCTATGCTTGAGGAGCTGCCGCAAATTACCTACTGAGAGGCCTTCCAACACCTCCACGTGGGCCAGGTTTCTTGTCCTTTACCTAGATTTCCTTTTTCTCCCTATCCCCATTTGCCAATTTCTCGGGGATTCCCAAGGTCCAGAAGGAAGAGAAAACCGTTCTTAGCCCAGTGTGATACACACCTGTAATCCCTGGACTCGGGAGGCTGAGACAGGAGGATGGCAGGCTCGAGGTCAGCCTCAGCAACTTAGAGAACCCCCCAGCAATTTAGTGAGTCCCTGTTTCAAATTAAAAAATAAAAAGGGCTAGGGGTCTAGCTCAGAGGTAGAATGCTCCTGCATGTTCAACCCCCAGCACCCAAAGGGGAAAAAAAAACAAATGTTCTTAGAGCCTAACACAATCCATTGGCACTTGGAAACCAGTGAGTTCATTTTTGGCAGTGAACCTCCAAAGCTGCTACGTGCTGTAGCTACTGAACTACACCACTACACCCAGCCTTCCCTGGAAACACACACACACACACACCCCACAGAGTACAAAATCGCAGCCTCATTAGGTGGCTAACAAGGGCCCGTCTCCCCTTCCTCTTTTTCTGCCCCCAAATAATGCCCCCTCCAAAGAAGATGCTCTTTGCAGAAGAAAGGAGGGGTGACCCAGTAATAACCAGGTGAGACCCTCGGGTGTCAGCTAACCTCAAATCAAACGCAGTGGGGAGAACTCTGCGAAAGTCACTTCCCGGCAGGCGGGCAGATTAGTCCACAAAGGAACTGGGCTCTGACCAGCAGCCCAATCCAAGCTGGTATTTTTACTTCCTTCAGGATACCTCTCCTGTTTAAAAAGAAGTGTGGAGCCGGGTGTGGTGGCGCACACCTGTAATCCCAGTACTTGGGAGGCTGAGACAGGAAGATAGTGGGATTTTGGCCAGCCTCAGCTACTTAGTGAGACCCTCTGCAACTTAGTGAGACCCTGTTTCCAAATAAAGAAGAGCCGGGCTTCTAGGCCTTGCCACGGATGTACATTTCCAAACCAACATCTCCCCTCTCACAGTGCAATGGAAACACTGCCCCAGCCCCTCCAGCGCCCGCACACCGGCTGCACCCTCCTGGAACTGGGTCGCCTTCCTGCCTCCCGCTCTGTAACAGCAGGCCCCAGAGAAGGGGAGGCTTCTGTTTAAGGATTTTATGCTCTCTCTCTTTTCCCATTTGTTTTGCAACATTTGGGGAGCATCTTGGGGACAATCCACATTCCTTCTAGTCGCTTCTATTCTTCCATCGGTGACCCACGAGGAACAGACATCACGCTCCAATCGCAGTCCTGGGATTTAGCCAGAACTTCAGCCAAGAAACTAAGACGCAGTCTTGATCGTGACACCTTTCTTTCGTTTATTTATTTATTTAATATTTAATTTTGGCCGGGCGTGGTGGCGCACGCTTGTAATCCCAGCATTCGGGAGGCTGAGACCAGAGGATCGGGGTTCGCGGCTAGCCTCAGCTACCTTGTGAGGCACTCCGCAACTTAGCGAGACTCGGTTTCAAAATAAAGAATAAAAAATAGGGCTGGGGGTATAGCTCGGAGGTAGAATTCCCCTGAGTTCAATCCCCAGTACGGCAAAAAAAAAAAAAAAAAAAAAAAAAAAAAAAAAATATTTAATTTTGTGGTACTGGGGATTGAACCCAGAGTCATTCTACCTTTGAGCTACACCCCCAGCCCGATTTTATTTTTTATTTGGAAGCAGGGTCTCACTAGGTTGATGAGAGTCTCACTACTTGCTGAGGCTGTCCTCGAACCTGTGATCTATCTCGGCCTCCCAATTACTGGGATTAGAAGCATGTGCCTCCATGTTCGGTTTTACACCATTCTTTCTTTTTTTTTCCTTCAGTACTGGGGATTGAACTCAGGGGCATTCTACCTCCGAGCTATACCCCCAGCCCTATTTTTCATTCTTTATTTTGAAACCGAGTCTCACTAAGTTGCGGAGGGCCTCACTAGGTAGCTGAGGCTGGCCGAGAACCCAGATCCTCCGGTCTCAGCCTCCCGAATGCTGGGATTACAAGCGTGTGCCACCACGCCCGGCTTAAACTAACATTTTTTATTTATTTTTTTTTTTTTATTTTTTTTTTTTTTTGAGGCACTGGGGATTTAACCCAGGGGCATTCTACCTCCGAGCTAC